>CM069140.1:59566113-59786113 GCA_035221665.1 Okamejei kenojei | reverse complement strand
CACGTTGTTCCCTGTTTCCTCTCCTAATTCCCTGGAATAATGTTGTTGACCTAAGTGTGATAGAGAGAGGCTCAATTGCAATGGCAAAAAGAAGCGGAGACAGTGGGCAGCCTTGACGAGTGCCACGTGTTAATTGAAAATAATCAGATTGTAAATAATTTGTCTGTATACATGCTAAGGGTGAATGATATAATAGCTTAACCCAGGCTACAAATATTTTGCCAAATCCAAATCTCTCCATGACTCTGAACAAATATGGCCACTCCACTCGATCAAATGCCTTCTCCGCGTCCAAAGAGATAACAGCCTCTGGGCGGGGTGAAGCACTGGGCGAATAGACCACGCTGGCCAATCGACGGGTATTAGAAAAGGAATGACAATTTTTAATGAAACCTGTTTGATCTTCTGAGATTATTTTGTGAAGTTGGCATTCTAAACGGCAAGCCAGCGCCTTCGCCAAAATATTTACATCCACATTCAAAAGTGAGATGGGGCAGTATGATCCACATTGAGTCGGAAATCCTTGTCTTTTTAAGAAGTCTGTGAAAGAGCGGGGGGTAATGAACCTTTTTCCAAAGATTCTTCAAACATTTCTAAAAAGAACAGGTGTGAGCTTATCCTTAAATTTCTTATAAAATTCTAATGGGTAGCCGTCAGGGCCAGGGGTTTTACCACTCTGCATTGCCATAATGGCATTATTAATCTCTTCCTGCCCAAGGGGTTGGTCTAGATTTTCTACGTCTTCTAATTCCAGAGTGGGTATTTTCCAAATTGTCTAAGAAAGTTTCCATAGTCATAGTATCCAAGGGGAATTCTGAGGTGTAAAGAGAAGAATAAAAGGCTGTGAAAGTATTGTTTATTTCTTTTGGATTGCTTGTTATGTCTTGGTGTATGTCTCTTATCTGAGGAATAAGCCATGACGCGGATTGACGTTTCAGCTGGTGAGCCATAAGCCGGCTCGCCTTATCACCATATTCATAATAAAGACCACGAATCCGGAGAATTAGTTGTTCTGTTTGATTAGTAGATAAAAGATTGAATTTCATTTGTAAATCAGCCCGGCTTTTATATAATTGGGTGGTGGGTGCTTCAGAATATTGCCTATCCAGGGTCAAGATGGATTTTAACAGGGTTTCCATTTCCTTCTTACGTTCTTTATTGGCGTATGAAGTATAAGATATGATTTGACCTCTTAAGTAGGCTTTTAAAGTTTCCCAAATTAAAGAACAGGATACGGACTCAGTTTTATTAATTTCAAGGAATGTGTCTATGTTAGCCGACACAAAACTGCACAATTTTTCATTGGAAAGCAAAAGGGGGTTGAGTTTCCAAAGAGGTCGTTCTTTAATATTTAAAGGAAAGCCTAGGTCCAGTATCACAGGTGAGTGATCTGATAATTCTATAGCAGTATATTCAATTTTCTTAACCCTAGGAATGAAGGGGCTATCCATAAAAAAATAGTCTATTCTGGAAAAAGAATGGTGAACATGAGAAAAAAAAGAGAATTGTCAAGCAGTTGGATTCAGAAATCTCCAGGGGTCCACATAACCATTTGTTGCATAAACAGTGAGAAGGTCTTTGCCATACCAGAAGGTGTCCCCTTAGAATTAGACCTATCAAGCAGTGGATTAATAGCACAGTTCAGGTCTCCCGAAAAAATTAACTGGTGCGAGTTCAGATCGGGTATTAATGACAGAACCTTATTTGCAAAGTGAACATCATCCCAATTAGGGCATAAACATTCACTAAAATGACAGGTTTTTGAAAAAGACACCCGGAAACTATAATAAACTGACCATTAGGGTCACTGACTACGTCAGACGGTGTAAACTGTAATCTTTTGTTGATTAATATTGCCACACCCCTGGACCTACTATTAAATCTGGAGTGAAAAATCTGACTAACCCATGTTTTACGCAGTCTGTTATGATCTTGCAGTCTTAAGTGAGTCTCCTGTAAAAGTAGTATATCTGTTTTTAGTTGTTTTAGGTGAGAAAAAACTTTATGTCTTTTAACTGGACCTTTAAGCCCCTTTACATTCCAAGATATAAACCTCACAGGATTGCCTCCATCAATATCACCATTAGCCATATTTCAAAATATGATTAAAAAAATACATACAGCGTCTGCCATCCAAAACCATGCAAAAGCTGCATGTGAGAGCCCACAATGGGGGGAAGAGAAAAACAAAAAGAGAAGAGAAAAAAAGCAACAAAAAAAAAAGAAAATCAAGTGCATTTGTAACAATCAAAGAATAAGCTGCCATTACCCCAAAACCTTTCCCTCATCCCCTTATAATAACAACAACAAAAATTAACCCCCAAAAACCTAGATCTTCTTCCCTGACTGAGGATGATCGCAGGAATTACAAAACAAAAAACTTCCAAAGTGTTCCCTAATTAAAATTTTGATCCAATTGAGGGTGGCTCCCTTCTTTAAAAGTTGTACAGTCATTTATTCTACTTTTAAGATATATAGGCTAAAGATAACCCCAGACCAGCAAAGCATTACGAGAAAGAAGGAAGTGAAAATATATCCCAAATAGTAATCATAACATTTACATTTTGCTGGCTAAAAGTCCTCGACTCACTACCCCAAATATGTAGCATTGCAGTTCAACTCAGCCAAATTCCACAAATTAAACTAAAGAGTAAACAAATCTTCCAAAGCTCCCCGCCGCAGGAGGCCGTGCCAATACCGCACGGATATCCTTAAAGGTCATTGTTCTTCATGGCTGTCACCTCCCCAGCGCGAGTAGTAAAACTTTTTGGCAGTCTCTGGTGTATTGAAATAGTACTTTTTACCTTCATGAGTGACCTGGAGCCGGGCAGGATACTGGAGACCAAACCGAACCCCTTTATTGTAAAGCATGGATTTTATTTCCCTAAAACTTGCACGTTTTCTCCCCAGCTCCACGCTGAAGTCATCATAGAAAAACACCCGGTGGCCTTGGAAGAACAGCTCCTGCCTCCGTTTGGTGATGATACGATATTTATCCTGGAAGTAATGAAAGAGAACCAGGAGCACTCTTGGCTTAGATGGCTTGATATTCGGGACGTCTGTTGGTGTAGGTCCAATTCGGTGGACACGCGAAAGCATAAGAGGTCTTGGGAAGAAATCCGCCCCCAGCACTTATTCAAAAAACTCAGTTATAAATTTAACAGGGTCCGAGCCTTTCATCTTTTCAGGAATCCCGACCCCCTTAGGTTGGATCTCCGCGACCGGTTCTCGAGGTCATCTAACTTCATTTTCAGGAGTGTGTTTTCACTCTGTAATGCAGCTATAGCAGTTTCGGCGCTCACCAGTCTGTCACTGTGGTCATTCAGGCCATCTTCAACCTCGCGAATGCGTTCATCATGCAATTCATAATAGGATTTAACTTGCTCCAGACTAGTGTACACTGGCGACAAAGCCACTTCAAGTTCTCTTTTTAGGACAGAGTTAATAGCTTGTGTCATATCAGCAAGGAGTGCTGAACGAAGCCTCTCCAAATCCTCTGGTAGTTCAAGGCCAGCTTCCGGGAGCGGTGCCAAAGCTGCAGTACTCTTGCTTGAGATTTCACTGTCTTTTCCCCCGGTTTTAGTTCGACGGCTCATTTTACTTACAGTTTCAGATGCTTAATACTGCTTTGAGTCCTTCATAGCATTTAAAAGCGGGTTATCTCAGAAATATAGCAAAGATAAATGAGTAAACTTGAGCAGTAATCGGGAGCCACGCTCACGCACAGCTGTTCAACCCATGTTCAACCCGGAAGTCTTTGTAAGTCATGAAAACCAATTACATTCTAAAATTTACTGACAAGAACCTTGTATTATATAGATATCTGGAATTAGGTACAAACAATAATTCATGTTACAGGACGATGTGTTGACAGTTATACTGCGAGTTTCTTTGTCTTTACAGGAAAGAAAGATACATTATTTCTATACTTTTTTTTAATGATTTCTGAGCATGACAACACACCTCTGCAAGCAGTGAACTAAAGAACAGTGATAAGCCAAACAACACATAATACTTTTGTGTACCGTTGTATAGTTTTGGATAAAGACATATTTTTTTTTGTAATTTCCAAAGATAAACTATTCAGAATAAAAAAATATATACAAAACAAAAACTGTACAAATTTTCTTCAGAAATTCTCAGTGTCCATACATTTATTAGTGTCATACTCTTTAGTGTTTCCACCTATCTTTAAACAAAACACCCTAGTGCCCCCCGGGGTGACGTCCCTTCCCTACTTCGAGGAGTGTCCCAACAATGACCAGCAGTGGAAATACCATCAGTGTAGTTTGGTCATTGGAATGGGAAGAGTGCAAGATCTCATAGCTGATCAGTGATTGCAGATCTGGGGGGAGTGGAGGTGGTGAAACAGGAAACTGTGAGAGGGCCTTAAACCCAAGCTACTACTTACTATATGATTTCTTGGAAAAATAAGAATACTGTAGATACTGGAGTATGGAGCACAAAACAAACTGCTGGGGGACCTCAGCAGGCCAGGCAGCATCGATGGCGGAAAATGGACAGTTGGCGTTTTGGGTCTAGACCCTTCATCTGGTCCAGATGAACCATCTCAACATGAGATGTTGACTTACAATTTTGTGTTTGGTTTATACATATTGTTACTCTGCTGAGGTGATCAATAAAACGGCCTTATGTATGACTAGAAATATGAAGTTATGAAGAAGTGCCTCAACAAGCACTTTCATTAATCCTTAGTGGCTGTGTTTATGAGTTTAATGCAGTTTTTGTTTGTCTTCAGCAATGAGTCACTAATGATTCACATAAACAAAACAAAACAGCAGATGCGGGAAACCTGAAAGAAAAACAGTAATTCTGGACACATTCAAGAGTTTGTACAGCATTTGTGTGGAAGGAAACAGAGATATCATTTCAGGTCATTTCAGAATTTCAGGCATCTGATAAAAAGTGAAACATTTCTCTATCCTCAATCTTCAATTTATTATGAGATTATCCTAATTTTTGACAGCATTAAAACTGTACCTATTTCTGCAGATCAACGTTGCAGTCAGAACGTTTATATAAAGAATCCATCCAATCTGAACCTCCTCATATGTCAGATACATCTTACAATCTAACAATTACAAATGTCAAGTTTATGAGAAAAAAAAAATAATGGACGTTGAAGGAGTAAAAAGTGGTTTTCAATTTTATTGTGATGAGCACATTAAGAGTATATTGTGAGCCTGATTGTGAGACCGAAATCCTACTGCACCGATTATTATTCATTATGTGCTGACAATACCTGTATCAATTTTGCTATTCAATTTGTCATTCAGAGGTTGAGAGGCGAAGCAAGAGGACTTTGCATTCAAGAGGGATGCGGAGGGGGAGGGAGCAGAGGGAATGCTGTGTGCTCTGTTTCACAGAGACATGGCTCGTCCTAAGCTCCCCAGACTCAGCCATCCAGCCTGAAGGTTTCTCCATCCATCGTATGGACCGAACTTAGGCATCGGGGATAGAGAGAGGCGGTGGCGTCTGCCTCATGGTCAACTCTTCGTGGTAATCAATGGTGGAAGTTCTGTCTAACTCCTGCTCCCCACATCTAGAACATCTGGCGGTGAAGTGTTGCCCCTTCTACCTCCCGAGGGAATTCACCTCCATCATCCCACCCCAGGCAGACGTCCGTCTTGCACTGGAGGAGCTGCACACCATGGTCAACGTACATCAGTCAGCGTACCCTAATGCCTTTACCATCATAGCTGGGGATTTTAACAAAGTCAACCTGAAGAAATCACTCCCTAACTACCATCAACAAATTCCTGTAACACCAGAGAATTAAACACCCTTGAATGGTCATCAAGAATGCCTATCGCTCTATCCCTCGCCCTCACTTCGGGAAATCCAACCATTCAGCGGTGCTGCTTCCTCCTGCATACAGGCAGCAACTGAAGAGCGCACCCCCTAGTGGTGAGGACTGCACAGAGCTGGTCAGGTGAGGCAGAAGAACAACGATGGGATTGCTTGGAATCAATAGACTGGGCAATGTTCAAGGACTCGGCAACAGGCGTGAATGAATACGCCACAGTTGTTACAGAGTTCAAAAGGAAATGTGTGGAGGAGTGTGTTTACACAAAAAACATCCGGGTATTTCCTATCCAGAAGCCTTGGATGAACCAGGAGATCCGCATTCTTCTGAGGACCAGGTCCCGGGAATTCATGTCTGGCGATGCAGAAGTGTACAAAAAGTCCAGATATGACCTTAATAAGGCCATCAAAAAGGCCAAAATGGACTTTTGCTCTAAGCTGGAGGATGAGGCAGATGTTCGGCAACTGTGGCAGGGCTTGAATGCCATCACTTCAGACAAGGTGAAATCAGGGAGCAGCTCTAGCGACAGTGAAGTATCGCTTCCCTGACGAGCTCAATGTGTTTGACGCACATTTTGATAGGGAGAATACTGATGTGCCTTCCCGAGCCCCCATAGGTCCTGATGGTATTATTGTCACAGTCACAGAGGCCAATGTCAGAAGATCCTTCAGTTGGGTGAACCCTCAAAAAGCATCTGGACCTGATGGTATACCCGATCATGTTCTCAAACCTGTGCAGACCCACTGGCTGGAGTTTTTGAGGACATTTTCAACCTCATTAATGAGGTCTGAGGTTCCCACTTGCTTTAAGAGGTCATCAATTATACCGGTGCCCAAGAAGGGTAAGGTGACATGCCTCAATGACTATCAACTTGTGGCACTAATGTCCTTGGTGATGAAGTGGTTTGAGAGGTTATGGCGCATGTCAACTCCTACCTCAACAAGAACATTGAACCATTACAATTTGTCTACCACCATAACAGGTCAACAGATAATGCAATCTAACTGGCTCTCCACTCTGCACTGGACCATCTGGACAATAAAATCACATATGTCAGGCTGTTGTTTATAGACTACAGCTCGGCGTTCAATACCATCATCCCCTCTAAGCTGGTTACCAGCCTTGGGTTGTTCCTGAGCCTGGCCAAGCTGGCCATCCGCGAGTCACGGCGCCAGGCGGTGGAGGGCTTTACCCGAGCCGGCTGCCTGCCCCTTCTCCGGGGTTACGTCCGTGCCCGGGTAGGGTTAGAGAGGGAATACGCCCTGTCCACGGGCGCCCTGGGGGACTTCCAGGACCGCTGGGCACCGCAGGGTGTAGAATGTATCCTCAATAAGGATTGTAACATAGTTGTATAGTAGTTTATTACGGGTATATGTTTGTATTGTATTATGGTGGTGGGGTCTGGAGTGTTTTATTGTAGTGTTAAGATTTTTTAATAATTGAATACATTTTTTGATTTAAAAAAAAGCTGGTTACCAGCCCGGGTGATGTTAGAGATGGACTATGCATCTTTGACAAGGAGTGTAAGATAATTGTATAATAGTTTTTTGTTTGTCGTGTATTATGGTGGTGGGTTCTGTTTTGTTTCTTACTGTACTGTATATATTATTTTAATGTTTGAATAAATATTTTTGATTATAAAAAAAAGCTGGTTACCAAGCTCATGGAACTGGGTCTCTGCCCATTTCTCTGCATCTGGATCCACAATTTCCTAATCAACAGACCGCACTGTTCAAACTGGAAAAACACTTCTTCCTCAATAACAATCAGTAAGGGAGCACTTCAAGGCTGTGTGCTCAGCCCCCTGCTCTACTCACTCTATACTCACGACTGACGACACCACCGTTGTTGGACGCATTATGTATGGTGATGAGTCAGAGTATAGAAGTGAGATCGATTGACCTATGTGTACAGTAGAAAGCATATTGTCTGGTTGCATCATGGCCTGGTTCGGCAACTTGAATGCCTAGGATCGAAGAAGACTGCAAAAAGTTGTGAACACTGCCCAGTCCATCACGGGTTCTGATCTCCCCACCATCGAAGGGATTTACGGGAGTTGCCGACTCAAAAAGGCAGCCAGCATCATCAGGGATCCACACCACCTGGCCACATATTCATTTTACCCACGCCATCAAGCAAGAAATTAAAATTGTGGACAAAATTAACTATGATCACATGGAAGGCAGGAGAAGCTCAAAGGGAAGTGTGATAGCTCACTCCTGAAATGATCTCTTATCTTCTTATTTGCAGATTTGACTTCAGTTTACAATTTGACCTGAACAACAATGCCACTGATGACTGTAGCACATTCTTAGTACTGAACCAGAAGTTTCAAACTTGACTTTCATGCTTGCCTCAAACTCATAATCTTCTGACTCAGAGACAAGAGTGCTCCTAACTGAGTCAGAGCTGACGCAGAGAGAGTCACAGAGTCATAGAGTTGTACAGCACAATAACAGGCCTTTTGGTCCATTGTGTCTCTGCTAACTATCATGTCTATCTATACTAATTCCATTAATCTGCATTAGTTTCACATCCATCTATGCCTTGCCATTCAAGTACATGTCCAGATGCCTCTTAATCCCCTGTCAGATCCCCTTTCAACCTCCTCCTCTCACTGTAAACCTAAGGCCTCTAATTTTAGGCATTCCTACCATAGGAAACAGACTCTGGCTATTTATCCTATCAGTGCTACTCATAATTTTATATATCTATCATGCCACCTTTCAGCATTCTTTGCTCAGGGAAAACAGACCCAGCTATCATATAGAAACATAGAAACATAGAAAATAGGTGCAGGAGTAGGCCATTCGGCCCTTCGAGCCATTCAATATTATCATGGCTGATCATCCAACTGAGTATCCTGTACCTGCCTTCTCTCCATACATCTAACTCCCTCTTAAATATAGCCAATGAATTGGCCTCAACTACCTTCTGTGGCAGATAATTCCAGAAACTCACCAGTCTCTGTGTGAAAAATGTATTCCTCATCTCGGTCCTAAAGGAATTCCCCCTTATCCTTAGACTGTGACCCCTTGTTCTGGACCTCCCCAACATCGGGAACAATCTTCCTGCATCTAGCCTATCTAACCCCTTAAGAATTTTGTAAGTTTCTTTAAGATCCCCCATCAGTTTTCTAAATTCTAGCGAGTACAAGCCAGGTATATCCAGTCTTTCCTCATATGAAAGTCTTGACATCCCAGGAATCAGTCTGGTGAACCTTCTCTGTACCTGTACGCAATACTCCAGGTGTGGTCTCACCAAAACCCTCTACAACTCCAGTAGAACGAGCCTGCTCCTATACTCAAATCCTTTCGCTATGAATGCTAACATACCATTTGCTTTCTTCACTGCCTGCTGCACCTGCATGCCTACTTTCAATGATTGGTGTACCATGACACGCAGGTCTCGTTGCATCTCCCCTTTTCCTAATTTGCCACCATTCAGATAATAGTTTACCCTCCTGTTTTTGCCACCAAAGTGGATAACCTCACATTTATCCACATTATACTGCATCTGCCATGCATTTTCCCACTCACCCAGCCTATCCAAGTCACCATGCAGCCTCCTAGCATCCTCCTCAGACCTAACACTACCCCCCAGCTTAGTGTCATCCGCAAACTTGGAGATGTTGCATTCAATTACCTCGTCCAAATCATTAATATATATTGTAAATAGCTGGGGTCCCAGCACTGAGCCTTGCGGTACCCACTAGTCACTGCTATATCTCTTCTTATAACTGAAGGCTTCAAATTCAGCCAGTATCCTTGTGAGTTTTTTCTGTACCCTTTCTAGCATATTCACATTTTTCTGTAGTGTGGCGATCAGAACTGCACAAAATTCTCCAAGTACAGTCTAGCCAGTATTTTGTGCAGCTGTAACATGATGTTCCAACCCCTGATGAAGACAAGCTTCCAATAAATCTTCTTCGCCACCCTGTCTACACTTCCACAGAACCATATACTTGTACATCTCTTTGTTCCACAATGCTTTCCAGGGCCCTGCCATTCACTGTGTGTATCTGTTCTAGTACTAAATTTCCAAAATGCATCACTTTCAACTTGTTTGACTTAAATTCTCTTGCTCACCTTTTCAGTTGATCTATATCCTGTTGTATTATGAAGCAACTTTTTAGATAGTCCATTACACTATAAAGTTTGATGTCATCTGCAAACATAGTAATCATGCCACATACATTATCATCCAAATCATCAATACATCTCACAAACAAATGAAGATCCTGCACTAATCGGTGGCACACCACTGGTCACAAGCCTCCACACTGATAAACAACACTCCACTACCACTCTGTCTCCTACAATCAAGCCTATTTTATACCTAATTGGCTAGCTCACACTGGATTCTACCTTCTGAACCAGCTTACCATGTGGGACATAGTCAAATCCATAAAGTCAATTTAGTCAATATCCACTGTCCTGTCTTCATAAATCCTCTGGGTCAAGAACACAATCAAATTTGTGTGACGTGATTTCCCACATACAAGCAATAGGGTGGCAGGTAGCGCAGTGGTAGAGTTGCTGCCTTATAGTGCTTGCAGTGCCAATGCCCAGGCTCTGTACAGAGTTTGTACATTCCCCCGTGACCGCATGGGTTTTCTTGGTTTCCTCCCATACTCCAAAGACGTAACGTTTGTAGGTTAATTGGCTTGGTATAAATGTCATGAAGATGTGCTAATGTGTTGGGATCGCAGGTCGTTGCAGACTCGGAGGGCCGAAGGACCTGTTTTTGCGCTGTAACTCTAAAATAAACTAAACTAAACTAAACTACTGATGATCCCAAATCAGTCCTTGCCTTTCCAAATACAAACAAATCCTGTCTCTCAGAATCTTTTCCATTAACTTTCCCACCACTGATGTAAAACTCAGCAGCCCGTAGTTCCTTGGATTATCTCTGCCGTTTTTCTTAAATAAAGGCTTTACAATAGTTATCCTACAGTCTTCTAGTACCTCATCTGTGGATAATGAAGATACCAAAGTCTCTGCCAGGGCCACACTAATCCTCTCCCTTGCCTCCCGTAACATCTCAGGATACACCTGGTCAGACCCCAGATCTTTAGCTACCTTTGAACATTGCAAGGTCGTCAACATCTCCTCTTTCATAATATTGATATGCTCCTGGATGTCATTGTTCCCTCCCTGAACTCATTAAATACCTAGTAAATACAGATGATAATAGCTAACTCACCTCCCATAAATTACCATACACATTCTTAAAGGGACCTATTCTCTCCCTAGCTACCTTTTTGCTCTCAAGAAACTACAAAATCTTTCTGGATTCTTCTTTATATCAGAGTTATAGAGCTGAACAGCACAGACACTTGTCCAACTTGGTTGGCCCATAGCCCTCTAAATTCTTCCTATCTACAGTATATCTGTCCAAATGTTTTTTAAAACTTGTATCTTATCTGCCAGGGAGATATCATTGCCCCATCTCAGCATCGAGTTCCTTTGACTGTTGACTGAGGAAAATTTGGGAATAATTTGCCATGGTTGGGAATTAAAATAACCCAGCCTGCAAATTTGCTCGCTAAGACCCCTCTGATTGAAGCCAATGTGGGGCAGCAGCTGCGAAACTCCAATCAGGACATTCTGGATCCATTTGAATGAGTTTTAAGATGTGCAGAAATAATCTGAATCCACCAGTTAAGGTGGAAGCTAAGGGCCTTGTGAACAAATTGTTCTGATATTTACTGTGACAAATCTTGTTGAACGGTGATGGTGGGGAGAAGATATTCTGCTGGGACTACCAGAGGTTCTGCAGTATGTGGAGTTTAGAAATCATCCTAATTGTCCCTTGCGTCAAGTCATTTCTCCAGGGGGATGCAAGCACAATTGTTGGACTTAGCACCCAGTTAGGTAGCGCACACTCAAGAGATTACAGCATGCTAAGGTGAGTCAGACTAGATGTATGGAAGGGTTACAGTCTCAGCAAATGCTGACTGGAAATGAAATTTGCTTCCATGGTGTTAAAAGTATCCAGCAGCAGTGATCAAGTCCAGCACAGGGATAGGTTGTCCTACAGGCCTCATTATTCATCAGTCTGAGTTTTGAGTATAGAGTTGGGAGGTCATGTTGCAGTTGTATAAGACGTTGGTGAGACCACATTTAGAATATTGTGTTCAGTTCTGGCCACCATGTTATAGGAAAGATAGTGTCAAGCTTGAAAGGGTTCAGAGAAGATTTACGAGGATGTTGCCAGGACTAGATGGTGTGAGCTGTAGGGAGAGGTTGAGTAGGCTGGGTCTCTATTCCTTGGAGCACAGGAGGATCCAAGACCTACACCAAACCCAAACCAATTAGGAGCAGATGAGCGCTTTCGATCCAATTTGTGATTCCAGCTACCAAGCCAGATGTGTACAGCAGTTCGTTCTTCCCCTGCACAATTAAAGCATGGAATAATCTCCACCCTACTATAGTTACCCACCCAGATGCAACTAAATTTAAGGTAGCTCTTTCTTCCCAAAAACCCCTTCTGGCTTAAGTCCTCCCTCCACCACCTCCAGTTTAAATTTCATTTGGAATATTTGATGTTGTGAGACCCGAAACACCCGATGACCCCAGGTCACATCACTGAGGATGCGTCCCAGCTCATCTAGAAGATGTATATTATTCACATTGAAGTCTGGCTCAGCCAGTGGCACCTAGGAATAGACTGGGTGACAACCAAGAATAGTTTGGTGACTACTGGAGAGACAGTTGACGGCACGGAAGGACGGTTAGCACCCCAGTCTGTGTCTTTCGTGAGAAAGTCACCCAACAAAGCTACGGAAAGGCCTAATGAACCATTGTGGCCTAAACATCCATCAGGCGAGAATGAAATGCTCGTAGAAGGAGAAAGAGGTGCAGCGCACAGGCCTTGAGCCTGGTGAGACGCAGGAGGAGCCCGGCTGGGAGTCAACCCGCAGAGCCCAGTCCCTCCATGCACTGGAGTCTCCCAACCCCTGCAGAGTAGTTATTAAGATGGCTGATCCGTGGGCGGTTGCTGCTGGGACGCAAGTCGGGGCCTGATCAATCCCAGCTGGGTCGCCTGGGCGAGGGTGTCTGATGTTGTGAGACCCGAAACACCCGATGCCCCCACGTCACATCACTGAGGATGCATCCCAGCTCATCTAGAAGATGTATATTTTTCACATTTTGGAGGACCAAGAAACCAAGAACCAAGAAGAGGATGAGGGGATGCTCTTATAGAGGTGTATAAAATCATGAGAGGAATAGATCGGGTAGATGCACAGAATCTCTTGCTCAGAGAAGGGGAATCGAAGACCAGAGGACAGGTTCAAGGTAAAGGGTAAAAGATTTAATAGGAATCTGAGGGGTAACCTTTTCACACAAAAGGTGGTGGGTGGGTGTATGGAATAAGCTGCCAGAGGAGGCAGTTGAGGCTGGGACTATCCCAACATTTAAGAAACAGTTAGACAGGTACATGGATAGGACAGGTTTGGAGGGATATGGACCAAGCGCAGGCAGGTGGGGCTAGTGTAGATGGGACATGTTGGCTGGTGTGGGTAAGTTGGGCCGAAGGGCCTGTTTCCGCACTGTATCACTCTATGACTCCATGACGCCACAGGCCTCATTATTCATTCCTCTCCCTCCCTTTGCACATTTTTCTTCATGCCATTTAATGTTTGTGGCTTAAAGATCTTTGTCTGCAAATGTCAAACTGCAAACATTTGAATTGCATTATTTCAATTATTGCCAATTTAACGTTATAATATTAGATGCTTAAAATAAATCTGTGCTCGGTGTGTTTTGTTTCTGATTAAATACAGTAAAGGGCAATATGAAAGAGAGTGCAACACTTCATTGATTGCACACTCTGGCAGACCTTGACTATATTGAAATCACTAGGCATAGAAAAAGTTTCCAGCAATTATCAATGAGATATTGAAATAATAAACATTTTTGGGAAGCCAAGGGCTGCAATGCAATAACAAAAGGTAGAAGATAAAAGATAATATTTTGAATTGTCTTTGTGCCTTTTCTCCCTATGTCTCTGCAAATGGAAATGTTCAGAACAAATTGAAGCTGGGAATGCCAAGGTCTGTGCTGCTTTGAATTCAAGGCATTGAGAACCCTCATCAATTAATACAGTAAGCTATGTCTTGTAGATAAATTGCCCGCAGAGCATAGCCATTTATTGCAGAGCAGAAAAAAAATCCCCGGCACTTCAGCATGGTTTCATTAACAGCTATAATTCCCAGCAGAGGCAAGTTTTAATATAAAAATCAGGATTGTTTTTTACCATTACTGAATTATGTCATGAACACGTCTTAACATCCTTTCAGCAAGTGCTCGTAATTGATATTTGATTTTTTTTTTGCCTCATTTGATAAAATGATGCTCTGATCCTGTTAAAATCTCCTGACATTCCAAGTCAAAGAAATAAAATTGTTGTCACTCTCATAGTCGACACGTTTGAATATTGCAGAACTGCAGTCTCTTACTGTTTAACCAGTTATTATAATCCGATCAACGAAAAGATCCATTGTGAATAGATGCCTTTAATCAATCATCTGCAAGAGGTTATAGCAACATCAAGGGCATTCAAAACATATAAGTAGCATCAGATAAATAAACAGAAATATTACTGACGAAAAAACATTTTTGCCCAGGCTAGCTAGCCCAAGTCTAGCCATAAAACAAATGCTGAAAATGATATACGTCAAATTATTTATCAATCAGAGAGCTAAAGATCACCATTACTGTTCATTGGGAACTTATTTTTTCTACAACCATTTGACATTTTAAAGTGCTGATATAATTTATTTTTATGATGTTGTTTGCAGTTCCAACCTCGCTAGCCCACTTTAGGCATAGGATTGGGAGATCACCCGGAGGGGCAGGCAACCACATGCCAGCAGCCTGCTTATAAAGATTAAATGGTGTAACTACTTATAAGTAATAAGCCAATGATAATATCAAGCATTTGGGGAACAATTATGAAGATCAATAATAGTTATAATGTGTGCAAATGAACTTTCACAAGTGCTGATAAATTTGAACAAGTCTAGCCTAATACACTGATTTGCAGTCACTTTGCTGCTGCACAGGAAGTTAATGAGGAAACTGATCCTTCTGCAGTGCAATAATATTGTGACTTGTGAGTGCATAAATGGTTTGAGGAAAGCAGATTTTCCTGCTGTAAATGAGAGTTCCAACTTTCCCTAGATCACTATTAAAACAGGAATGTCATATCATGTGAAGCACCTGCAAAGCACCTTTGGTTTTTTTCACAACCAGGTACGGAGATCTCAATACAGACAAGAGTTTCTATGCAAGATTATTTGGATAAAAATTCCTATTGCAGCTGGAGCCTTGGAAGTCTCAGAACAGTTATAGGGATCTCATGTTTGCCTGTAGTAATTTAGTTTATCACAGTTGACACAAAATGTTGGAGTAACTCAGCGGGACAGGCAGCATCTCTGGATAGAAGGAATGGGCTATATTTTGGGTCGAGACCCTTCTTCAGTTAATGGTCACTTGATTCCTTAGAGAAATTATACAAAAAAATGGTTTCCAATTTCATTCCTGATGATCTGTTGATTGTGGCAGCACGTCAGAAGATGCCAAGAAAATTATTTATGGAAGTTATTCAAGGGTGAAAAGCCATGTAGATAATCACCAAATGACAGCGAAAGGTCACATTGGATTTATCAGCGTATCCTGGAAACCTGCTATTTTGAGATAGGTGCAAATTGTGTATATTGTGTGGGGCCTAACTGTTGTAATATAACAGATAGGAGCAATCACTTAACATATCACTTAAGATTTACTGATTGTATCTAGAACAAATTTGGATGTGTTTATCTTTAAACTGGAAACCTCTGCCTGTCCTACAGAACAATTATATTCAAATGGAATTAATCATTAGCTGTGCTCCTTGGATTATGACCTTTAAAAATATAGCGGACCACTTATTTTGTTAGGTGATGTGGAACAAACTATACGGAAATGAGGTGTGCAATTTTGCATTATTTCTTTAAACTAATGGCAAAAAGCATTATGAAAATCAATTAAAGGTAACAAAAATGCTAGAGAAACTCAGCAGGTGAGGCAGCATCTATGGAGAGAAGGAATAGGCAATGTTTCGGGTCGAGACCCTTCTTCAATAAGATGTTAATTTAGAATAAAATTGGCAGTAAAATGGCACAGATATAGATTTCAAGTACATTAGTATTCTGTTATAAATTTGCAGGATGGCAATTTCCTTTAAATGTGGGAAATCATCAAATTTGAAAGGGGTATCCAAAGAAAAAAACAATTGAAAATAGCCAAATGAATATCTTTCTGTGAACTAAGAATAGTTAATTTGCTGCTCTATTTAATAATTTTTCCTCTTTCATAACATTTATGGTATCAGAAATTTCTCACATAAAATTAGCTTTCTGCAATTTTGAGCAATCATGTTCAGCTCCAGTTCAAAGAGCCCAGAAGAACATTTGTGAGGCATCACTTATATAATCGGCGACTGAATCATCAAGTGCTCCACAAACCTATTGCTCATTTACATCTACCAAAGTAATAGGAAGTCTATTGATAAAATGGTATCAATGATGAATACCATAATGTTGAAATGGGCTATTAGGAACAGCAGCATGTACATTTTCATGAACGATGAGTTATTGAATTAAAAGAAGGGCTTTTTTTAATAAATGTACTTGATTTCTTTGATGACACTTTTAAAGACTATCCTAAGGAGCCCCAGATTGCTTTTTAATGACATTTTGATAGGATACTGGGATAGAATGTGGAACTTTGGAAGATATAGCAGCTGAAGGAAGACATCTTGCATTAAAAAAAGTTTATTAAGGATGAAGATCGGTAATTTCACCAATTAAAAGCAAGGGCCATGAATTTCCTGTTGCCTGATGAAAAGGAAAGACCAATTAGAGCAGTTGTTGCCGTTGCCGTTACACTAACAGCTTGCTTGCTGTTTTCTTACTGAAAGAACTAATTGCACCATTGAAGTGTTCAGGGTTTATGAATAGTTTGATTTGCAGGAATGAAGAACTCTGTATTTTATCCAACTGTATCAATAAACTATTGCAGCCGTAATGAATGGGGGTGAAAATTTAAGTGGGTAGTTGACTGCAGACATGGGGTCATACCATTAGTTCAATGCCATCCAAGACTACATCCATGTTTTTCCAGCAGAAGAGACAATTGACATCTGATCAGAATACTGAAATATGAATGCACAAAATTATTAAGTCGAACAAGAGGCAGGATTTCAGCATCTGATATATTTTACATCATTTCCTCCCTACCTAAGCCAAATAATAGCTTTGAAAGTTTTTCACATCCAGTGTCGATGCGCCTTGTGAGATTTCATGTAATTGGATAGTTTGACAAGAATACATTTATAATTGAAAACATCTCTGTTGTTTTATAGTTAAATAAGTATCTTCAGCTAACAACAGTGTACGATGAGCCATCCCATTACAGTAATCATTGAGGGGGCACCTCTAGGCATCATTTATTACCTCAATAGTTAATTAAAAAAATGCAAATTACCTTAATGCCAGGAAATTTGCCTGAATTAGAGGCAGCACACCGAGTATGAATCTGTCAGCAAGAATAATAGCTGCTATGTTGTGAGACTGCGACAATTCATGTATCTTTACAAATAAGTTGTGATCATTATTTTTTACTTTAAGTTTTACAGGTTATTTTTTACTTTCTCACAACTACGCAAGTATTGTCTTCTGGGACTTTCTTTTAAATTGTGCAGTATTCATCTGCAAAGCATCTCCCTGCATGGTTATTCCTCCCTCTTTTTCTTCCACTTGCAGCAGTCAAATTAGCCACGATGGGAATTACACTGGGACTTCCGACGGAGATGCTAAGTTTCAGAGAAAAAGCAACATTCTTAAGTCAGTATCTAGCCCCAGCACCATGAGATGTTGTACTTGTATTAAGTGTCTGTATCAGAACCTTTTTCCCAGGGTGGAAATGTCAAAGACTAGAGGGCATAACTTTAAGGCAAGAGGAGTAAAGCTCAAAGAAGATATGCTGGACATTTTTTTAACCTGGAACACACTGCAGGGTGGTGGTGAAGGTAGATGTGATAGTGACGTCTTAGAGGCTTTTAGAGGCATCGGTTCAACGGGCAGTTTAAATGGTTTCGCAAGAGAACAATGTGTGAAAAGGGTATAGGAAGGAACTGCAGATGCTGGTTTAAGCCGAAGATAGACACAAAAAGTTGGAGTAACTCAGTGGGACAGGTAGCATATCAGGAGAGAAGGAATGAGCGACGTTTCGGGTTGATACCCTTCTTCAGACGTGGTGAAAAGGACTATGCACATATTTTGCAGACTATTTAACTGGCCCAATACTCCTGAATTGCCTTAAAGATGGTGCCTCAGTTTAGTTTATTGACACGTGTACCGAGGTACAGTGAAAGGTTTTTGTTGTGAGCTAACAGCAGAAAGACAATACATGATTACAAACTAGCCAATTACAGTGTATAAATACATGATAAGGGAATAACGCTTAGTGCAAGGTAAAGGGCCTGTTCCACTATGCGATTTTTTTCGGCGACTGCGAGCGTCAGTGACGCCCATAAAACCATCAAGTTGTACGACATATGCGCTGACGTATGTTGTCCTGCGGGTGACCCCGGTTAGGGTTAGGGTCAGCGTTAGGGTTAGGGCTAGGGTTAAGGTTAGGGACCAAGGGTGGGGGGGATGGAGAAGGAGGCATGGGGACGGGAGGGGGGAAGAGGGGGGTAGAAGGGAAAGGGAAGTTCAGTCTACACTCAATTAATCCATCCCCTGTGAAAAGTTAGAGATGGTGATTGGATCTGGAAGCGGACCGATACATCTGTAAATAAAACTGAACGACTCAGACATCTTTTCATTTGCACAATTGATTTTATTGTATTAATTTTAATATATTAATGTTTAAAATTCATGCATTGATGGAAGTATATTAAACAGCCCATCTGTGGGTTATTATATTAGAAGTATTTAATATACTGGAAGTATATTAAACAGCCCTAATCACAACCCTAACCCTAACGCTAACCGGGGGTTACTCGCAGGGCAGCATACGTCAGTGTGTGACAGGGCGCACAACATGATGAGACACCCAGATGTCGGCCCTGTATTTTGAGCATTCCAAAATCCAGGGGCGACAGGGAGACACCGCACGTCACCTGCGCGTCACCGCGTGTCATTACATGCATCACCACGCATCACGCCGTGTCACGACCCGACCAAGACGCAGCAACCTCTTTTCAGGCTGTCGCTGAAAATGTCGCCCAAGTGGGACAAGCCCTTAAAGCCAGCAAAGTGGTTACATGTCGCCCAAGTGGTTTCAAGATTATTTGAAAAAGTATATACGAGGATATCAAACTTTAACCCCAGATCTACTGGAGGAAGGAATGAATAGAAAGGCAGAATCAAGCAATTTAATATCTTACTTATATAATATAATTCTAAATATAGAAACACCAATGACAGAAGCAATTAGAAGAGACTGGGAACAAGAGTTATTGATAAAAATTCCGAACGATAGATGGGATAAAAATGTATTATATGTAAACAAATGTTCAATGAATGTAAGACATAACCAATTCAATTTAAAATTTTACATAGATTATATTATTTGAAAACAAGACTGAATAAAATATTTTCAAATGTTTCCCCCATCTGCGACAAATGTCTAACTCAAAATGCCACTATAGCACATTCTTGTACAAAACTGTACACATTTTGGAATTAAATTTTTGAAATTTTTACAAAACTATTTAACACAAAATTGAACCCCAATACTGAATTGATTATCTTTGGATCAATGGAAGAGGGACGTAAACTAACTATATTCCAAGAAGCTTTTCTTAATTATGGTCTAATAACAGCGAAAAAACTTATACTTAAATTTTGGAAAAACGCACCTACGCCAACATTCAAAATGTGGATCTCAAACATGTCTGAAACGCTACATCTTGAAGAAATGAGATTCCTCTTACTAGGCAAAGTAGACCAATTCTTAAAGATTTGGTCTCCGTTTATCAACTTTATACAAGCATATGGTGCAACATAACATAACCTTAGAAATTAATTGTTTAGAACTGGGTGACAGATGGGCAAAAATATGAGATAGGTAGATCTCTCCTAAACTCTCTTTTCTTTTTACTTTTTCCTTCTCTTTCAATCTTTTAACTTCTCACCTCTGTCCTTTTTTTTTTTTTGTTTTCTGTTTCTCCTCGCTTGTCTATCCTGACACTCTTTATTTCTTTTTTCTCTCACTGTTCTTTTATTATTGAACTAAAAGTATGAAGTTGTACAAGAATGAGAATATGTATTTATGTATTAGGTACTTAAGTACCAGACTACTGTACTTACTTCTAACAAAAAAAAAAAAAAAAAAGCCAGCAAAGTCCGATCAAGTGTCACCAAAGAGGTAGATAGTAGTTCAGCACAGCTCTCTAGATGTGATAGAATGATTCAGTTGCCTGATAACAGCTGGGAAGAAACTGTCCCTGAATCTGGTGGTGTGCATTTTCACACTTCTATACCTTTTGCCTGGTGGAAGAGGGGAGAAGAGGGAGTGGCCAGGGTGTGACACGTCCTTGATTATACTGCTGGCCTCGCCAAGGCGGCGTGAGATATAAATGGAGTCAATAGAAGGGAGATGGGTTTGTTTGATGGGCCATTAAAATGCTAGCCTTAAAATGTCAGACTTGGAAATCTTCCTCACCTCAATCTCAGTATATCAGACATGTCTTCACTTAATTATTCTGTAATTTGATCACAATAAATATGTTGTACTTTCTCAATGTTTTTTTATTAGACTATTTTTGTCTGGTATTTCTTTTGTTGCCTCCCCTTATCAAAATTCTGTCATCAAACTTTAAATTTCAGAAAGGTTGAATCAATCTTCGTACAATTAGCAGCACAGCATCATAAACTCAAGTGCACAGACTCTTAAATTTGAGCTTCCAATCAGATTTTGTGTGCTCACCATTAAGCAACCTGTCAGAGCAAAGAGAAAGCTATGCACATTGCATGTTCTAATTATTGAATTAAATTGAGACCATAAAATTGGGCACAGTCATTTCAGTGCAGTGTAGGCTATCATGACTTAGTCAGCCAAGCAATTCCCGACATAATGCAAATTGCACTAGCTTCACAGAATACCTCCCTACTGTCAGATGGAGAGGAAATTTTAAACCAAGTCCTGCAGAGCTTGCTTCTTGGATACTTAATCTCTACTTTACAGGAGTGGATACCAAAAATCAATAGGACCTTGTCAAATAGACTTACGACATGATAAAAATATAAGGAGCAGTAAAAACAAAACTGAAAGCTAATGGTTTGCTAAAATAAAGTAGTCCATGGAAAGGGGAGGAATGTAGTGCATTAAATTTAAATGACTATGGCCCAGAAAAAGCCAATTAGCTCATGGGATCCTTGTGAATCTCAAAGGAGCAAAACAGAAGAGTTAAATGGATTGGATCCATGGTTACTTGGAGGTTTGGATTCACAACTTGCTTACCCATAGAAGACGGAGAGTAGTTGTGGAAGGGTGTTATGCTGTCTGGAGTGTATTATCAGTGTGTTCTGCAGTGATCAGCGAGGGATCTCTTTTGTTTGTAATATATATAAATGACTTAGATGTGGATGTTGGTTAGTAAACATTTTCAGACAATACCAAAATCGGTGGATTAGTGGACAGTGAGGAAAGGTGTCAAGGTACACCGTGGGATTTAGAAACCAGCTACAGAAATGGGCGAATGGGAGAAATGGCTGATCAAATTTAACCCAAGCAGAACAAGGTGTTGCTCTTTGGGAGGTTGAATGTAAGTGGAAAGTATACAGTTAATGGCAAAACCCTTAACATCATCAATGCGCCGAGCGATCTTATGTTCCAAGTCCACAGCACTCTGAAAGTGGCAACAGAAGTAGATAGAATGATCTGAAGGCATATGATGTGCTTGCATTCATCAAGTATAAGTGTCAGTAAGCCATGTTGCAGCTTGGGTAAGGCTGCATTTGGAGCATTGTGTGCAGTGCTGGTTACCCCCACTGCAGGAAGGATGTGGAGGTTTTGAAGAGCGTGCATGGGCAAGTGGCGTAAGCAGATACATTAATGGTGTTTAAGAAGATTTTAGTTAGGCACATGAAATGCAGGGAATGAAGGGATATAGATCACGTGCAAGCAGAGGAGATTAGTTTAACTTGGCATCATGTTCAGCACAGTCGTTGTGGGGAAAAGGGCCTATTCCTGTGGAAACAAGGAACTACAGGTGCTAGGTAACCATAGAAAGACACAAAATGCTGGAGTAATTCATTGGGTCAGCCAGCATCCCAGGAGAACATGGATAGGTGACATTTCAGATTGGGGCCCTTCTTCAGACCTATTTTCTGTGTTGCACTGTTCTTTCTTCAATTTTCTTAAATCCATCTGTCTTATTTCCCCCTCTTATTCCTCTATAACATTTCCTCCTACACATCCATTAACTTCCCTTTGATTCTTGTGTCAGTTATTCACACGGGGGGCACGTTAAAGTAGCCAATTAGGCAATCAGAGTGTTGTTGGGATGTGGGGGGAAACTGGAAAATTCAAGTGGACTCCATATAGTGAAAGGCAGACTCCACACAGACACCACTCAAAGATCCCTGGAGCTGTGAGGCAGTAGCATGGACTATTGAGTGACTGTGCTGTGCCTAATAAGTATACACATTAAAAAGAAATATGAGACTTAAATTGAAAAGGAATAGATTTTAAAGAAAGAATGAATAAAATAACCAGATTTTATGAAGAACCTTTCAGGACTTAATGGATCCCAAGGCAATTAGTCACCAATCCATTGTTACTTGGCAATGTTTCGGATGCAATCTTGTTTTGACAATTGATTCAAGAGTCATCAATAAAAGTGACAATTCCAATTCAAGTGCAGCAATATAAAAAATAAATAATTCACATTAATAGCATTACAATAAAAATACAATGGTTTCTTCTTTTCCAGGGGAGGCATTAATCCCTTACTTCTTTCAAAAGTCAGAGGTTTAATTATGAAATTCTAGATATAATTTTCTCTTAACCTATTGTTCCTCCACTATTGTTCTTCACTCCTCCTTCCCTGCACCAAACTCTGTCTCTTTACTGTGCTTTATTGGTACAGCTAAGTGTCAATATCCTGCCTATTAAATATAATCTTTCATTCTCCGACCGACTTCCGAACGTCCTCGAGAGGGAAGGGGAGCAGCTGGAAGTAGTTGTGCCTGTATGCACAAATGACATGGGTAAGAAGAGGAAGGAGGTTCTGCAACATGAGTATAGAGAACTGGGTAGGAGGCTGAAAAGCAGAACTTCTAGGGTGGTTATCTCTGGGTTGCTTCCAGTACCTTGTGCTAGTGAAGGTAGGAACAAGGAGATAGGGGATCTGAATGTGTGGCAGAGGGGGGCAGGGATTTAGATTTCTAGATCACTGGAATCTTTTCTAGGGCAGGGGTGACCTATACAAAAGGGACGGGTTGCACCTTAAGTGGAAGGGGACCGACATTCTGGCTGGCACGTTGCTAGTGACTACGTGAATAGAAGCCCGTACAGCCGTTGGTGCGTCATGACGTCAGACGCTGGTGCAGTCGGGCGGTTGGAGCAGCAGCGCTCCTCCGAGCTGGTAAGTTTAAAACCGCGGGTTATACGAAAGGCTGGAGGAATTCAGGACGGGTGCAGCGGCATCTAAGGAGCGAGGGAGATGGTCGATGTTGCGGGTCGAGACCCTTCTTCAGACTTCACCCTCGATTCTCCAGCATTTGCAGTTTGTTAACAAAGTTCAAACAGGTAATGTTTTTTAAAAAACTTTTTACCGCTTGTCCTTTTCCGCGACAGTTTGGGTATCAAGAAGGTTGCAGAAAGGGAAGAAGGTGTCGGCGAGGCGCTCCGGGGGTAGAAAGGTAAAGTGGCAGGAGAGTGTTGAGGATGGAGGCCCGTCTAGTACAAACCTGGTCCGGTGCTGGCTACACAGCCAGATGGTTGCGACCCACAGCCGGGGGGCAGTGGAGGCTTGTCAGTAGGGGGGAAGGCCGCTGGCAAGTCTCTGTGGCCCGTAAATGAGTCGGGCCTGGAGGTATAACCCTCACATTGGAGAGTCCGTTTTCTCACGGCTCTCCCACGTCGAGATTCTATTTCAAAAGAATTGCTCGAACAGGGCCAGCTCCGTGGGGAGGAGTGGTGCCCAAGCCAGGCTGATGGAGAGCTTGTGCTAGCAGCACCTGTTTCAGGGCCTGCAGAACTATCCTGCCTGTGAGGAGGATGTTCCAGCTCCGTGAGGAGGGAGTGATGCCCAAGCCAGGCTGATGGAGAGCTTGTGCTCGCAGCACCTGTTTTCAGGGCTGCAGAACTATCCTGCTGTGAGGAGGATGTTCCAGCTCCATGAGGAGGAGTGATGCCCAAGCCAGGCTGATGGAGGCTTGTGCTAGCTAGCACCTGTTTTCAGGGCTGCAGAAACTATCCTGCCTCGTGAGGAGGATGTTCTATCAGGGCAGTTTGTGGGGGAGAGCAGTAAAGGTGTTCGGTTCTGGAGGTAATTCCGAACAACAATTGCTGGGAAGTTTGGCTGAGTGTAGAGAGGCAGGAAAGCGCGATTGATGTAGAATTGGCTGAAGCCATTCAGTATATGCTCTCCCACCAGTTACAGGAGCTAGCTATGGAATGAAGTAGCAAAAAAACTATAAACTCCTGTTAATTGTGATCTCTGAAGTACCGGTGGTTAATCACCAAATTTGGTCATAGATGGGTTGCCTGCTAGGGCCCAGGAGATGAAGTTTTAAAAAGTGCTTAAAACTGTTGTCAGCAGGTATTACAGCTGTGGTGAAAAGTTATTGATACAAATGATATGGTTGAAGCACAGCAGGATTGAACTGGAACTCCTTTGTGATGCATTTTGAAACCAGTGTACCACACAAAATCTGTTGTTTGGTGTAACCTTGCAAAAAGGTGTCAAAGACTGTTATGAGGTTGTTATAAACCATGGCCCTCATTAAGCCAGCTGGAAGCAAGGCAAAAAAGGTTCTCTACAAGAAGTCGAGGACAACAAGGCCGCAGGAAAGATGCTGGTAAGGAATATACCATTGACAGAAGATGAATTAACTGATATTCCTGTTCAAATTGGGGAAGGTAAAAAATGTTTTTCAAACAATGGCAGCAGTTGACATCATATTTGTTCATACTTAGTGTATTGAAGGGGTGAAAAATTGATTTTACTATAAGGACAGTCTACCTAGTCAACATTTTCCTAGTCGTAAACTTATTTTCAGATGAGAAAACTGTGCTTATTCAAGAGATTCAGTCGTTACGTAAGAAGGGGTAATTGAGCCTTCTGTATATCAAAGTCAACAATTTCTGTCAAGTATATTTCCCAGATCTAAAAGACTGAGGGATGTAGGAATTATTCTGGCTTATCCAATTTGAACAAATTTGTTTGTTATAGGCATTTCAAAATGGAGACCTTTACCACGGGCAAACATCTAGTGTCCAAAGGGTATTATATGGCAACCGTTGATTAAAGAATGCGTATTACACAAGTGTCTATTCATGGTCATGATAGAAGTAGAAGATATTTGAAATTTATTTGGATTGACTGAGCTGTGGCAATTCAGGACATTGCCGAATGGATTAACTTCAGCTCCTAGATTATTTACTAAATGGTAAAAACCTTGTGTTAGCATTACTTAGAGCTTAGGGGCATGTGGTAATGGCTATTTAGATGATATTCTGATAGTTGAAAGACTCATGCTGAAACTCAATCATCAGTTTCAGTTGTTAAAATCACTTTGAACAAATGGGATTTGTTATTCACCCAGATAAAATCTAAATTATCACCAGTCCAAATTATTCATTATCTGGGATTTACCATTAATTCCAATCACATGTTGGTAACTTTGCCCTAGGGCTAAATTGAATCAGTTAATTGAGGACTGTGTTAAGCTCGTGGAGAACAACGGCCTTCGATTAGACAAGTAGCCTGCTTTATTGGGAAGTTGTTGCAGCCTTTCCAGCTGTGCAGTATGGTCCTCTGCATTATCAACAATTACAACTATCAAAGGAACAGGCACTGAGGGAATACAAAGGGGCCATTTTTGATAGGCCTTTGCCGTTGTCAGCTGGGCGATTGCTGACATACAATGGTGGATAGTACATGTTTCAAAAATTTAAGGAAGGTTTTGGTTGGTGGAATCACCGTCACTGATATTACAGACTGATGTAAGTGCACTGGGTTGGGGTGCAACAGATATGTCTTCTAGTTGTGGAGGCGGATGGAATATGGTCATGATGAGACATCGCTTCCTCAATTAAGAGGGATTAATTATTTAGAGTTGTTGGGCACCTGGTATGGGCTCAAACCTTATTGTTCTACAAGGAGGGATATGCATGTGCAGGTCAGATTGACAACACCACAGCAGTGGCATATGTTAAACCACATGGGTGGAGTTAAGTCACAGTCTTTGTGATAGACTGGCTAACCAGATTTGGAGCTGGTGTATTGACCAAAATATCTGGCTTTCAGCACTTTATTTGCCAGGAAGAGGTCACGTCAGTTTAATGACAACATTGAATGGATGTTAAATCAGGATGTATTTAACCAAATGATTGATCAGTATGCATTGCCAGATATTGAATTGTTTGCATCTCAATTAAATCATCAGTTACCTAGATATGTTTCATGGTAAACCAGATACTGGGGCAGTAGCAGTGGATGCATTTTCGCTGTCATTGGGGAGGAATGTTTGTGTATGTATTTTCTCCATTCTGTCTCATCAGTAGATGTTTGCAAAAGATCAAGGAGGACTCCGCTTCAGGGTATTATGGTAGTGTCAGGTTGGCCTACACGGGCATGGTTTCCCGTTGTATTACAAATGGCTAGGGAGCCTTTACATGCTTATGCCCAAGAATAAAAAAATCTACTGGTAAATCCAGTCACTGGGGATCAAACATCCTTTATAGGATCGTATTGATCTGTTAATTGCAGATTTTAAGGAGGCCATACCTGGGGAGAGGACTGTTTCATCGGACGGTGGATGTTCTCCGTCGACCTGCAGGGATAGTACACAGCAGCAATATATCACCTATATAAGCAAGTGGGAGCAATTCTGCCTACAGCAGGATATTGTATATCACACTGCAGGGATCACGGATGTATTGGAGTTTGTCAACTCTTTAATTGACCGAAAAAATTAAGTTACAGTGCGATTAATTCAGCCAGAAGTGCTCTGTCTTATTTATCTATGAATGCAGAATTTGCATACAGTAGGGACATCCGTTAGTTTCACAATTCATGAAAGGGAGTTTTCAATTTAATCCTCCTAAACCCAGGTATGCCGGTATTTGGAATTTGAGTGAAGTAATTTTATGGCTCGTCGCCAGTGGGCTCCTGTTACAAGCCTATCCGTAGCAAATTATCTATGAAGTTGGTCATGCTTATGGCGTTGGTTTCAGCTCAACGTGTATAAATGTTGCAAAAGCTACGGCTAGATAGAATGCTATGTGTCGGCTGATGCCATTATATTTTATGTCTATGATTTGCTTAACATAATAAAAGAGGCATGACAGGATGTAAGATTGTGTTTTCAGCATTACTCGCAGATGATCGCTTCTGTATAGTCTCACATTTATCTCGTTACATTGAGATTACTAAATCTCTGAGAGAAACAGAGTTGGTTTGTTTATTAGTCACAAAAAAACCACACAGTAAGGTGTCGGTGCAAACGATATCAAGGTCTCGCGGCCGCAGGATGGTTCAGTGAGCTAATTTCAGAGGTTTTATCACAAGCGATTTCAAGGTTCGGGGTGTTTGCTGATTCTGGTGTCAGTACTGTTACACTTTTCCCCTGAGTTAGAGGGTTTGTTATGATTTGTTTGTACATAAACTGTTATTTCATTTAACAAATGTATTACTGATGCTTGATTCGATGTTAACGACTTTTGAGTCAATCCAGGCAGTGTGAACGGCGGATTTGAGTCTGCGGTGTGAATTCACAGCTTGCTTTGAACTCTTCACGTAAGTCACTCACGTGACTCC
This sequence comes from Okamejei kenojei, assembly GCA_035221665.1. Taxonomy (NCBI): domain Eukaryota; kingdom Metazoa; phylum Chordata; class Chondrichthyes; order Rajiformes; family Rajidae; genus Okamejei; species Okamejei kenojei. The sequence continues at coordinate 59,758,236 of CM069140.1, read as the reverse complement.
GAAGTAAAATAGTAAGATTAAACGAGAACTTACCAGTTTGAAGTTTGATCTTTATTTTATGAGGAGTCGAGTTGAGGGACTACGTGCCCTCCGCTCCCACCCTCATAGATTATCTGGTAGTTCTAGTTTTATCATCTTACCGTTATCCTTCGGTCATTGTTAGCTGTGAATTCATTCCGCTGCTTTGAAGATTGACGCACCAACGGCTGTACGGGCTTCTATTCACGTAGTCCCTCAACTCGACTCCTCATAAAATAAAGATCAAACTTCAAACTGGTAAGTTCTCGTTTAATCTTACTATTCTGGCTGGCACGTTTGCTAGTGCTACACGAGTGGGTTTAAAGTGGGCAGGGGGGTGGAGTCAACAACGTGGAAGCTTATCCATGCAGCTAACGGGAAAGAGTGTAGGAAAGGTAACGTTTAAACTAACGGGGAGGGGGGATGGGACCCAATGCAAGGAGAGAGTGTGCCCTAAAAGGAGGACAGAAGCAAAAGGTAAAAGGGAGATGCGAAAGACTAATCTGAAAGCTTTGTGCCTTAATACGAGGAGCATTCAAAATAAGGTGGATGAATTAAATGTACAGTTAGTAGTTAAGGGATATGATATAGTTGGAATTACAGAGACATGGCTCCAGGGTGACTAAGGCTGGGAGCTAAACATGCTGGGGTATTCAATATTCAGGAAGGATAGACAGAAAGGAAGAGGAGGTGAGGTGGCATTGCTGGTTAAAGAGGAGATTAATTCAATAGCTAAGGAGAGACATTAGCTTGGATGCTATAGAATAGGTATGGATAGAACTGTGAAATAACCAAGGGCAGAAAACGCTTGTTGGACTGGTATGCAGAGCACCAAACAGCAGTGGGGAGCATGGGGATAGCATCAAGCAGGAAATTAGGGATGCATGTAGCAAAGGTACAACGGTTATCATGGGTGACTTTAATCTACATGTACATTGGGCCAACCAAATTGATAACAGTGCTGAGGAGGAGGATTTCCTGGAATGTATACGGGATGGGTACTTAAACCAATATGTAGAGGAACCGACTGGAGGGCAGGCCATCCTAGACTGCGTATTGAGTAATAAGGAAGGATTAGTTAGCGATCTTGTTGTGCAAGGCCCCTTGGGCAACGGTGACCATAATATCGTGGCATTCTGCAGTAGTCTGGAGAGTGACACGGTTAATTTAGAGATGAGGGTCCTGAACTTGAATAAAGGAAACGGGGAATTATAGACCAGTTAGCCTTACATTGGTAGTAGGGAAGATGCTGGAGTCAATTATTAAACATGTCATAGCAGTGCATTTGGATAGCAGTGACGGGATCAGTCAAAGTCAGCATGGATTTATGAAGGGGAAATCATACGACTAATCTTTTGGAATTTTTTGAAGATGTAACAATTAGAATGGATAAAGGATGTGGTGCATGTAGACTTTCAAAAGGCCTTTGACAAGGTCCCACACAAGAGATTAATGTGCATAATTAGAGCACAAGTTATTGGGGGTACCCTACATGGATAGAAAACTGGTTGGCAGACAGGAAGCAAAAATTAACGGGTCCTTTTCAGAATGGCAGGAAGTGACTAGTGGGGTTCCGCAAGGCTCGGTGCTGGGACCCCAGTTGTTTACAATATATATTAATGATTTAGACGAGGGAATTAAATGTAACATCTCTAAGTTTGCTGATGACACAAAGCTGGGTGGCAGTGTGAGCTGCGAGGAGGATGCTATGAGACCACAGGGTGACGTGGAACGGTTGGATGAGTGGGCAGAAGCATGGCAGATGCAATATAATGTGGATAAAGAGTTTTACAGGAGTTTTAAGAGCAAGGAGATCCTACTGCAGTTGTACAGGTCCCTAGTGAGACCGCATCTGGAGTATTGTGCGCAATTTTGGACTCCTAATTTGAGGAAGGACATTATTGCTATTGAGGGAGTGCAGCGTTGGTTCACCAGGTTAATTCCCGGGATGGCACGACTGACATATGATAAAAGAACGGGTTGACTGGGCTTGTATTCACTGGAATTTAGAAGGATGAGAGGATATCTTATAGAAACATATACAATTCTTAGAGGGTTGGACAGGGTAGATGCTGGAAAAATGTTCCCAATGTTGGGGGAGTCCAGAACCAGGGGTCACATTTTAAGAATAAGGGGTAGGCCATTTAGGACAGAGATGAGGAAAAACGTTTTCACCCAGAGAGTTGTGAATCTGCACAATTCTCTGCCACAGAAAGCAGTGGAGGCCAATTCACTGGATGTTTACAAGATAGAGTTAGATTTAGCTCTTAGGACTGAGAGAATCAAGAGATATGAGTAAGAAGCCGGAACGGGATTCTGATTTTGGATGATCAGCCATGATCATATTGAATGGCGGTGTTGGCTTGAACTGCTGAATGCCCTACTCCTGCACCTATTTTCTATGTTTCTATGTTTCTATTCTTCTGTTATCTAAAAAGCTTTCTACGCTAGTATTGATTTTATTTAAACGATTCAGCATCCACGTATGCCTGGGACAGAACATTCAATAGATGGCAATGAGTAGACGCACAGAGTCTCTTGCCCAGAGTAGGGGAATCAAGAACCAGAGGACATAGGTTTAAGGTGAGGGGGGAAAGATTTAATAGGAATCTAAGAAGTAACTTTTTCACACAAAGGGTGGTGGGTGTATGAACAAGCTGCCTGAGGAGGTAGTTGAGGCAGGTAGTATCGCAATGTTTAAGAAACATTTGGACAAGTACATGGATAAGACATGCTTAGAGTGATACGGGCCTAATGCAAGCAGGTGGGACTAGTATAGTTGGGATATGTTGGTCAGTGTGGGCAGGTTGAGCCAAAGGGCCTGTTTCCACACTGTATGACTCTATGCTGAGAGAAATTAATTGTCGTCTATTTGAGCTCTTATTCTACAAAGATAAGGGAATAGAGCAGGAGGAGGCCATTCAGCCCTTTATGTCTGTAACTCCATCTACGAAGATCACGATCGATCTTTTACCTCAGAACTACTTTCCTGAACTCAACCTATTTTCCTTGATTCTCTTGCTATGTGAACATCTCATATTCTCTTCTTGAATAGACTGTGACTCTATAGCCTTTTGAGAAAAGGATTTCGAAGTTTTGCTACGCTCCATCTGAGGAAACCTCTTCTCGTCTCTGTTCTGCATAGCCAACCAATTATTCAGAAACCATATCACTACTTCCCGATACCTCAACCAAGGTGAAACATCAACACTATATTCAGCACATCAAGCTCTGTTGGAATTTTCAATTGATGTTCAACGATGTATTGCCAGGAAAGAGGTTATGAGTGATCTACCTAAGGTACTGCAGTATGCTTGGATCTAGGATTCTGTTCCACTGATAATGAAACGACAGAAATTAATGTTGAAGCCAGAGTGATGGCAGCCAATGGGGAAAAGACCTGGTGGCCCAACGGGAACTGGTGGAATGAAGACCCGGCGGGCCGCTCGCGGTCATGTGCAGTGGCGTCAGGCCTGGTTCGCTGCTGCAAAGAAGGGCCTGGTGGGCTGCTGCCTAAAGGGGAAGCTCAGAAGCCCCGAAGACCGGAGAGTCGAGGAGAGAGCTGCTGGTGGTGACCGATGCAAGGAATGAAAGGAACCAGGTTATTGCCTCGAGAGCCTTCATGGGCGGCTGCAGGGAGCGCCTCCAGCACACAGAAGCCGTTAGGCAAGGCGAGAGATGTTGGTACGGCCTCCAGCAACCCGGGGCTTACCTGCATTGGAGGAGCTCCAGTACTTCCAGCATTTGGACTGGACTTTTTTCTTTGTTATCAGTGCCAAAATATGGCGATTGTGCATCTGTGGGTTATGTAAAAGAATTTTGCTGTGCTGTGCATACATGATAATAAAGAACCATGGAACCATTGAACGTTGAGGTCCTACTCAGAAATGATTCATCTGCTGCCTTACTGCTGCCCGTTGGCAGGGATCACGAACTGGGGAGGCTACAGAGATTAGCAACCATGATTTGCTGAATAGGCAATGCGCTCGAATCTGAAGGGGCCCGACTTGAAATGTTGCCTGTCCATTCCCTCCCTAGATACTGCTTGACCCGCTGACTTTCTCCAGCACTTTATGTATTGCTCAAGATGCCGGCATCTGCAGTTCCTTACCTCTTGCAATATGCCATATAGTTATAGCAAGGTTTCTTTGCTCCATGAACACCATTTATTTTTTAATGAAGGACAATATTTCATATGTCTTCTGAACTATTTATACTTGAATGGAACATTTCTCTATTTCTTCCACCAGGGCACTCAGATCTCTAAAAAAATAATATTTAAAGATTTAGTTCTTCCAATGAAGAGGAAAATATCACAATTTCACTCATTATACTGAACATGTCATTTTTTTCTCACTTTCTATCTCTGTCCTTTTTCCACAGCTGAAAATGTGTGCCCCCCTCCCTTTCCACATAGACTTATATCGTCAGCAAACTTGCATATTTAATCAGTCTTTAATGCTGTTTGTAAATAGCTGAGGCCACAGCATTGATCTCTGAGTGCATTGCTAGTTCGAGCTTGCTGACCTGAAAATGGTGTGATTAACCTGCTCCTAGCTTCATGTCACCCAATCATCTATGCTTACGAATATACTACCCCCAAACCCAGCTACTTGTTATTAATCTGTCATTAGTAACCTTATCAAATATTTTGATTTAATGATTCAACGATTCAATGATACTTCATTGTCACATGCAGCTAGGTACAGTGAAATGCTTTGTTTTGCATATAACATCCTACAGCAGATTCATCTGGGCAGTGCACAAGAGTCGTCACGTTTCTGACGCAGGCCGACAAAGTTAAAATTTTTTGTGTAAGTGTGTTTATGGCTAACATGCGGTATCCACGTTAGCCATAAATTAATAGCAATAATCTCACTTTTGATTTAGAGATCATGAGGCTCACAGTAAGGTTCACTGTAAAGACTCAAGCACAGAACTCCACCTGATACTGAAACGAGCTCCCCAAGTTTTATGGGTTTCTGATATCCATTGGGGTGAGCATCAAAGCAAACACACTCATTATGGATGACCAGTCTGAGTTTATTCAACAACATTATTATTTCTGCAATATCCAGGCATAAATGCAAAAAGGCATAATTCAACTCGTGGAATGGAGTACAAATGATGAGATTTTTACAACTAGTGATCTGGGGGAGGGAAGTTGATTTGCCCATTGTCCAAGCAAACATCTGTAAATAGACACAAAAAGCTGGGATAACTCAGCGGGACAGGCAGCATTTCTGGAGAGAAGGAATGGGTGACGTTTCGGTAGAGACCCTTCTTCCTCAACCCAAAACGTCACCCTTTCTTCTCTCCAGAGATGCTGCCTGTCCCGCTAAGTTACTCCAACATATTGTGCTTATCTTCGGTTTAAACCACCTTCTTACACACTAACCGTCTGTTAACATGGTTATCCTGTGAAGTTGTAAAATCTTGTCAGTCAGGCTATTTTAGTGCCGTGTTGTCAGACTGGAACTGGTAGTTGTGTCAGGTGGTTAAACAAGGCAGACTTTAACCTCGGATAGTTTTTCCTTTGACTGGATAGCAGGCAGACACTGTACCTTGGTACACGTGACACTAATAAACGGAACTATGCATCTAGCAAAGGCTAAGTTAAACTGTGAAGCATAAAGACAAATAAATATTGAAACTGGAAATTCCATCTACAATTTGTCTTTGGGGTGAAATCACACATTCAAAATTGTTCTGAAAAGGCCATTGTCGTTATAAAATATGATTATGGTAACATTATCAGTTGGTCGAATTACACTTAGCAGTCTTACCACCAGCTAATAATATTTGTTTGGAAAGGTACTTGATGAGCAGCATGGGATTGCTTGTTGTGAAGAAAGATGATGAAATCAGACTATCTTTAACATGATAACTTATAACGACTTACCAAATGTCAGAAGAATATTAGTGTTTAATGGTTAGAGGATGAAGTATTCCCTTTAAAAGCTGGTATCCATGGTTACATTAAACTTCCCATTGCTAATGGCTTCCAGGGACTAATTGGATACTGTTCAATGCAGTCAAGACAGAAGCATTGATTCGTAATATGCTATTGCAAACCCAGTCTCAGTATGTCAACTGTCAAGTGACTCTTACATACTGTAATTAGCTAAGAACTTTACTTTTACAAAAGGTCCCTTTTGACTTCAGTTTTCTATTATTAAAGATGTTGTCTTCTACACAGTCAAATGTATTAACTGATGGCAGGTTCGTGGTTAGAGATGCAATAAATTCTACCGATCAAGAATTTATCTCCAAAATGTAAACCCAATTAATTTTTTGGAAACAGGTTGACCTAAGCAGCCTATAGTTGTTCCTGGACTTTGTATTCCAACTTATTTTCAGTTGATATCTGTTCCTGGATAAAAGTTGCCATCAAATATTGTTGCCATCAAATAGAATTGTGGTATCAAATGTCATGGTTCTAACCATTATTCCTTTATTAGTCACTTATCATTACTATATGTTGTTTATGTCCTGGTTTGCAGAAGTAACACCTTTAATCTATCATCACACCCGCTGAGAAGGGAGGTGCCGCAGTAGTCTGGTGCACTGACTACCGCACTGAGGCCAGGCGACAACTCTCAGACACCTCCTCCTACCTATCCTTGGACCATGATCCCACCGATGAGCACCAGGCCATAATAGACAATAGACAATAGGTGCAGGAGTAGGCCATTTGCCCTTCGTGCCAGCACCACCATTCAATGTGATCATGGCTGATCATCCCCAATCAGTATCCCGTTCCTGCCTTCTCCCCATATCTCCTGACTGCGCTATCTGCAAGAGCCCTATCTAGCTCTCTTTTGAAATTATGCAGAGAACCGGCCTACACCACCCTCTGAGGCAGAGAATTCCACAGACTCACAACTCTTTGTGTGAAAACATGTTTCCTCATCTCCGTTCTAAATGGCTTACCCCTTATTCTTAAACAGTGGTTCCTGGTTCTGGACTCCCCCAGCATCGGGAACATGTTTCCTGCCTCTAGCATGTCCAAACCCTTAATAATCTTATATGTTTCAATAAGATTTCCCTCTCATCCTTCTAAACTCCAGAGTATACAAGCCCAGCCACTCCATTCTCCCAATATATGACAGTCCAGCCATCCTGGGAATTAACCTTGTAAACCTATGCTGCGCTCCCCCAATAGCAATAATGTCCTTCCTCAAATTAGGGGATCAGAACGGCACACAATACTCCAGGTGTGGTCTCACTAGGGCCCTGTACAACTGCAGCAGGATGCCTTTGCTCCTATACTCAACTCCTCTTGTTATGAATGCCAATCGCTTTCTTCACTGCCTGCTGTACCTGCATGCTTACTTTCATTGATTGATGAACAAGTACCCCCAGATTCCATTGTACCTCCCCTTTTCCCAATTTGACACCATTTAGATAATGATCTGCCTTCCTGTTTTTGCTACCAAAGTAGATAACCTCTCATTTATCCACATTAAACTGCATCTGCCATGCATCTGCCCACTCACCCAACCTGTCCAAGTCACCCTGCATTCTCATAGCATCCTCATCACAGTTCACACTGCCACCCAGCTTTGTGTCATCTGCAAATTTGCTAATGTTACTTTAAATCCCTTCATCTAAATCATTGATGTATATTGTAAATAGCTGCGGTCCCAGCACCAAGCCTTGCGGTACCCCACTAGTCACTGCCTGCCATTCTGAAAGGAACCCGTGAATCCCTACTCTTTGCAACCAATTTTCTGTCCAAGTCAATACTCTACCCCCCAATACCATGTGCCCTAATTTCGCCCACTAATCTCCTATGTGGGACATTATCAAAGGCTTTCTGAAAGTCCAGGTACACTACATCCACTGGCTCTCCCTTGTTCATTTTCCTAGTTACATCCTCAAAAAATTCCAGAAGATTAGTCAAGCATGATTTCCCCTTTGTAAATCCATGCTGACTTGGACCGATCCTGTTACTGCTATCCAAATGTGCCGCTATTTCATCTTTTATGATTGACTCCAGCATCTTCCCCACCACCAATGTCAGGCTAACTGGTCCATAATTCCCTGTTTTCTCTCTCCCGCCTTTCTTAGAAAGTGGGATAACATTAGCTACCCTCCAATCCACAGAAACTGATCCTGAATCCATAGAACATTGGAAAATGATCACCAATGCGTCCACGATTTCTAGAGCCATTTCCTTAAGTACCCTGGGATGCAGACCATCAGGCCCAGGGGATTTATCAACCTTCAGTCCCATCAGTCTACCCAACACCATTTCCTGTGTGCTGTGGATTTCCTTTAGTTCCTCTGTCACCCCAGGTCCTCTGGCCACTAGTACATCGGGAAGATTGTTTGTGTCCTCCTTAGTGAAGATGGATCCAAAGTACCTTTTCAACTCATCTACCATTTCTTTGTTTCCCATAATAAATTGACCTTTTTCAGTCGACAAGGGTCCAACTTTGGTCTTAACAAATTTTTTCCTCTTCACATACCTAAAGAAGCTTTTACTATCCTCCTTGATATTCTTGGCTAACTTACCTTCGTACCTCATGTTTTCTCCCCGTATTGCCTTTTTAGTTATATTCTGTTGCTCATTAAACTCTTGCTTCCCACTCATCTTTGCTACGTTGTACTTCTTCTCTTTTATTTTTATACTGTCCCTGACGTCCCTTGTCAGCCACGGTCACCCCTTACTTCCCTTGGAATCTTTCTTCCTCTTTGAAATGAACTGATCCTGCACCTTCTGTATTATTCCCAGAAATATCTGCCATTCTTGTTCCACTGTCATCCCTGCTAGTGTATCTTTACAGTCTACTTTGGCCAGCTCCTCACTCATGGCTCCATAGTCCCCTTTATTCAACTCTAGCAGTTCCTTCCTACACTTTTAATCTCTTCCATCCAAGTTGGTCTACTGAGTTAAGCTGGATCGCCATCAATTTAAGACTTTTTGTCATTTAGCAAGCTAGGTACAGAGTGCAGACTGGACCACTTCTTGCACTACTATGGACTTGCTTTTTTTCTCTCATTGTATTTTGTACTAACATCTTGCTTTTTTTTGCAGTCTTTCTGTTTCTTTTTACTGACTTGCAGAATGTATGTATAATGTATGTGCAACTAAGGTTTTTTTGGCGTTGTCCCTGTGATGCTGCTGCAAGAAGAATCATGTCTATCTATCAGTGACCATTGGTATCAATCTCCAGCTGAGCAATGCTAAAAGTTCCATGCTCTTTGACGCAGACTTTTCACCGCTATGCACTATTGTAAAGTGTAAGTCAGCATGCGAGAATATGAATGCAAGGTGAAGCCAGAGCTCAGGGAAGGGGAGGTGATGGGGTGTTATGAATAGGTGGAGTGGGGGCGTATTGTGGAGTTACCTAAAGTTAGAAAATTCAATGTTCAAATTGAAGGCAATTAGAACACATGGGTAGCCATTCAGCCTACAAATGTTAATTATCAGTTAGTGCAGTAGCCATGTGAAAGGGTCACTGAAGGACTTTCCTCGTGTTTTGTGGTTTTCTATGCATTATTGTCCTCCTTCCCCTATCAACCCTATCAGTACATCTGGGGCTATGTTGGTGTATTGCTGGTGTGGGGAACCTACCTTTACCTTTGGCCCCTTTGCACCGCTCCTGCTGCATGAAGGTGTAATCTTAAGACTTAAGTGCGTGTCACAATCTTTAGGATCATTTGAGGCAGATGAGTTCTGTCTCTGAAAACACAACATCAAGTTGCAACGGACCTTCAGCACGAATTAACATGAGAGAGTGCATAACAATGTAAATGTAATTGTAAGGATATTAACAGATTGTGCATTAAATATTTGGGTTTTCAGGAGGGCAGGATGCCGGCTCTTCATTAGAGTAATAAACATTCGCTTCATGGCTCACTGACTGGAAACTAATTTATTTCTTCCTCTGCTGTTTTCTTCCTGCCAATTTCCTCCTTTTATATATTTTCAGTTTCACTAGGTTTTGGCAAGCATGATAAACTATGAGTGAATTTATTACAAAGCTCCTAGATGTCCTGTTCTCCAATTTATATCTCCAAAGTCAGTGTCATCATTGACTCAGTTAGTAGCACTGGTGTCTGAGTCAGAAGATCATGGGTTTAAGGCAAGCAAAAAAATGTGTAGGTTGAAAGGTCAGTTCAGAACTCGGAAGGTGCCGCAGTCATCAGTGATGTTGTCATTCAGATGAAATGGTAAAGTGAAGAACAGCTTGTGCATAAAATCATAAGAAATCATAGAAGGAGTGGACTGTCACACTTTACCTTGAGCTCTGTCTTCAACAAGATTCAAAGGTTCAAAGGTACTTTATTGTCACGTGTACCAATTAAGGTACTGTGATATTGCGAGTTACCATGCAGCCATACCTAAAAAAAAGCAACAACTCACAACTACATAAAAGTTAACATAAACATCCACCACAGCGGATTCCACACATTCCTCACTGTGATGGAAGGCAATAAAGTCTAATCTTCTTCCCTCTTTTATTCTTCCGCGGTCGGGGCAGTCAAACCATCTGCAGTCGGGGCGATCGAAGCTCTTGCGATTTGGAGCTCTCAAAGTCGGTCTCTAACCAGGGACCGCAAACTCCACGATGTTAAGACCACAGGCTCCCGCGATTGGAGCTCCCGAAATTGGTCTCCAGCAGAGACCTCCAGCTCTTCGATGTTAGGCCGCAGTGCGGATGGAGATACGATACGGAAAAAAAAAAATCTCCGCCGAGGTAAGAGATTTTTAAAAAGTTTACACCCTGCCCCACCCCCACATAAAACAGGCTAAAGAACACTAAAACATACATTTAACACATACTATAAAACAACAAAGGAACGGATGAGGCAGCCATTACTGGTGCCACCCAGTGGATTTTAGTTTACCTCAATTTTTCCGGTTTAATCCACAAAGCCTTTGATTGTCTTTTGATACAAAAATATCTACCTTTCAGGCTTGTTTTTAGAGCTCTACAATTTATTTTTGATAGAGATTTCTAAAAAGCCACAACCCTCTGTGAGAAGAAATTCCTCCTCATCTTTCCATTTAAAGGATGACCCCTTATTCTGAAACTATGCCCTTCATTTTTTCATCTTTCCCAGGATGGGATACATCCTCACTGCATCAGATATGCCGAGACCCCTTTGAATCTTAAGTTTCAATTGAATCACCTACCCTTCTTCTAAATGCCTATCAGTTTAGGCCTAACCTTGTTAATTGTTTCTCACTAATTAACTCCTTTATCCCAGGAATCATCTTACTGTACCATTTATGAACTGCCTCCAATTCACTTCTCGTACTGGAGGCCTGTAATCAGATTGGAGGCCTATGACTAGTGGTGTGCCTCAGGGTTCGGCGTTGGGCCCATTGCTGTTTGTCATCTATATCAATAAATTGGATGGAGAACGTACAAAGCATGACTAGCAAGATGGGGCATGTTGGTCGGCTTGAGCTAGTTGGGCCGAAGGGCCTGTTTCCATGCAATATGCCTTTATGACTCTGTAGACTCCTCCTTACATAGAGATACCAAATTGCACACAGTACTTCAGGTATGGTCTCATCATTGCCTTGTACATTCGTGGCACGACTTCTCTACTTTTATACTCTATCTGCCTTGCAATAAAGGGCCACAGTCCATTTGCCTTCCTAGTTAGTTACTGAAATTACAAAATGAATTTATGTGTTTCATGTATGAGGACAATTCTGTACAGCAGTATTCTTTAGTCATCGTACATTTAAAGAATAGATCATTTCCACTTGTTACTGCCAAAGTGGATAAGCTCACATTTCCTCACATTATACTAATGTGCAATTTATTAATGTACTTAAGAAACTCTCAGCTTGTGGTCAATGAAGTTGGCAGGATCTCCAACTTAGGTGAAATTCTCTGCACAGCAATGTGGCCTTAAGTGGTCTGTAGTTATTAATTATGAACTTAAGAGTTCTCCTCGGCTTATAATCCTTCTTCGCTTTCCAGTCTGGTAGCTTCTTTGGTGGTTGACAAGGCAAAATTGGAAACAAGAGACTCTTCAATAGATGGATCAGGTGGTAACTGGTGGGACAGGCAACGGTTGGGTTGTGAGCTGATACGCTCCTTCTAACACTAATGTAGAGGTTCTGTATACTCCTGGCGCATGGGATCGAGGCGCTCAGTACCATCCTGAAAATCCCTTCTCCATCTTGAGTAGTCATGGGCTAGAGAGTAAATGTTTTGGTTAATAATTCTTCCTGATAAGCACCATAGTGCATTTTATTCCGTTAAATTCGTCATTATTGGTTGAGTGCAAGTTTGAACTGTGTATAGTTGTAAAATGTGATTAAGTGAAATTGTTATACACTGGTAGATTAATGTGAATATTACTATTGCAACAAGGGTAAAAATTGACATTGGGCTTAATGGCATTAATCTTTAGTTTCCTATAGCAAAAGCATGGATTACCTGTTTATATGCAACCAATAATATAGTTACCTCACTCCCATTAACCCCGCCTAGTTAACATCAATCATAACGCCTTCCCCTTCCTGGGCGCGGCAGTAGAAGAATGTAGCTAGTGCTTGAAGATGTATGTAATACCCTGTGCTATCATTAAAAGATGTTGCACACTTTAAGAGCTTGTAAAGTGTTTATTTACATGGTGTCAGAAGTTATCTTTTCAACGGGATGTAACCTTCCTTGCTAAGTTAGACACAGGTGCGAAGGTCAATGTTTTGTCCATGAATCTTTTCAACAAGATAAGGAATAATGAGCCTCTGGTTGCTGACGATGCTACCCTGCACGCCTATGGTGGAGAGATTCTAAGGCCTGCGGGGAGGGCCACTTTAACTTGCGTGCTGCAAAAGGCCACAAGAAACCTGGTTTTCTATGTTTTGAACTCTGACTGTGTAACCCTGTTGGGCAACCGTGCGTGCCAGGATCTTGGCCTGGTGTCCTTCGACCGCACGGTCCACAAAGTGCAACTGTCGTTTGACCCGGTTGCAGAATACCAGGACCTGTTCGACGATGACCTGGGGAAGTTACCACTGACATACCATATTTCCATTGACCCAAATATACAACCCGTGGTCCGCGCACCTCACAGGGTGTCTCACGCCATGAAGGACAAGGTCGAGGCGATGCTCAACAAGATGGTCGAAAAGGGGGTGCTAGAAGCAGTTAGCGAGCCCACCGATTGGGTCTCCACCATGGTTGCCACGATTAAGAAAGACAAGAACGAAATACGTGTGTGTATCAACCCGAAGGACTTAAACCTTGCCATCAGGCGACCACACTACCCCATGCGGTCTGTTGAGGATGTGGCGGCTAAGGTCGGGCAAGCCACCATCTTTTCGGTCCTAGACGCTAAGAACTCGTTTTGGCAGATCCCGTTGGACAAAGCGTCTTCTGACCTGACGACCTTCGCCACACCGTTCGGCAGATTCAAGTTCCTGCGAATGCCATTCGGCATCAATTCTGCTAGCGAGGTGTTCCAGCGAACGATGGAGCAGATATTCTCGGACCTGCCATGTGCCATCATCGTGGATGATATCCTGGTTTATGGGAAGGACAATGCCGAGCACGACCTGAATCTCCGCCGCGTCCTGGATCGGGCGCGACAGGCGAACCTGAAGCTGAATCCCAAGAAGTGCCGGTTTCGTGTCTCAGAGGTCACGTATGTTGGACATGTTTTCACCTCTAATGGACTAAAACCCGACCCCTTGAAGGCAGCTGCCATCTCCGAGATGGCAGCCCCCACTGACGTGCCAGGTCTGCAACGATTCTTGGACATGGTGAACTACCTTGGAAAGTTTGTACCAAACCTCAGTGAGCTGAGTGCTCCCCTGCGGCAGCTGACAAAAAAGGATATCGCCTGGGCCTGGCTCCCATATCACCAGCAGGCTTTTGACCGCCTCAAGTCGAAACTGATTAGCACTCCGACGTTGCGGTTCTTCGACGTGGGTCGCCCCATCACCGTCACCTGTGACGCTTCCAAGTTCGGCCTGGGTGCGGCCTGCCTTCAGTCTGTCGATGGATCGCTACATCCTGTCTCCTATGCCTCCCGCACCATGACGGACACCGAGCAGCGGTACGCTCAGATCGAGAAAGAGCTGCTCGCGGTGGTGTTCGCCTGCTCCAAGTTCAGAGACTTCCTGTTCGGCAGCAGATTTACGGTCGAAACTGGTGACAATCCTTAACAAGCCACTTCACGCTGCCCCTGCCAGGCTGCAGCGTATGATGCTGCAGCTCCAGCGTTTCGACTTTGATATAATCTACAAGAAGGGCACCGAGATGCACATTGCGGACACCCTATCGCGCGCCCCGCGGACCTCCTGCGCTCGCCACCCCTACGAAACAGAGGACTTGCTCGTACTGGGCGTTAACTTTATTCCCACCAAGCAGCTACAGGTTTTGGCCGAGCACACCGCTGCCGATCCGGTTTTGCAGCGGCTTGCCTCTGTGATTAAAGCAGGGTGGCCAACAAAGCGCTCCGCCGCGCCGTCTGAAACACAGCCTTTCTTCCTGGTCCGCGACGAACTGGTGCTCCAGGATGGCGTTATCGTCAAGGGACATAAAGTTGTAGTCCCGTCCTCCCTGTTTGACTTTTACTTTTGTGCAGCCCATAGCGGACACCCTGGGGTCGATGCAACACTCGCCCACGCTCAGTGCCAATTCTATTGGCCTGGAATGGCCAAATATATCCGAGACCGAGTTTCTGCCTGCTCCACGTGCAACAGTCTTGCACCACACCAGCAGCGACAGCCCCTGCTGCAACAGCCCGCCCCTGCCTTGGCCTGGTCCTCGCTGGCTGCCGACATATTCGAGTGGCGTGGTAACCACTACCTTGTCCTGGTCGACTCGTACTCCAACTGGTTCGAAGTGGATTTGCTGACATCCCTCACGTCGGAGATGGTGATCCGAAAGCTGCGGAAACACTTCTCCACTTTTGGGACCCCGGTCAGGCTGCAGACTGACAACGGCAGGCAGTTTACAAGCCGAGAATTCAAAAGTTTTGCCGACAAGTGGAACTTCGTGCATTTCACCAGCAGCCCAGAGTACCCACAGAGCAACGGCCTTGCAGAACGGGCCGTCCGCAGCGCCAAGCTTCTGATGGAACAGGCGCGACTATCCAACTCTGATTTGTATTTGGATCTCCTGAACCTCAGGAATGTTTCCAGGGATCCGGCCATGGGGTCACCTGCTCAGCGTCTGATGTCCAGAACTACCAGATCTACCATCCCGATTGCCCAGCGCCAGCTGAAATCTCGGGTGCTGGAGCCCGCCTCCGTGCAGAGGCGAATTCAAGAGAAACATGACAGCCAGCGGCGTTCCCACGATCGGTCGTGCAGACCACTTGATCCTCTGTTGCCCGGACAGGTTGTTCGGTTGCAGACCGCCAGTGGTCACTACCGTCTGGCCACCGTGGTTGGGATGGCCGACTCACCTCGTTCGTATCTGGTCGACTGTGAGGGTTCCATCTACCGAAGAAGCCGACAACACCTGCTTGCGGTTAATGAGCCAAAGCCGCAGCCCCCGGGGCCCTATGCCCCGCCACTCTCCTACCAGCAGCCGGCTGCCGTCCCGGCTGGTGTTCCCTGCATGCCTCGGTCCCCGTCGCGGGCGCCTGGTTCCCCTCTGCGCGGGTCCCCTGTTGCCGGTCGCGGTTCTCCCTCTCCTGTTTCTCCCACCCCAATGCCCTTCCCTGGTTCCCCAGCTGCCTCGCGTCCTCCTGTTTCTTCTGCTCCTTCGGGGGAAGGGGGAGACATCCGTACGCGCTCGGGCCGGATCAGCAAGCCACCTGTTCGCTACGGCGATTTTGTTTAATTCTGCTGTTTAATTCTGTTGTCGTGACAACAATCTGTTTTTTGATTTCTAAGGCGAAGGATGTAGATGGTTTATATGCAACCAATAATATAGTTACCTCACTCCCATTAACCCCGCCTAGTTAACATCTATCATAACGCCTTCCCCTTCCTGGGCGCAGCAGTAGAAGAATGTAGCTACTGCTTGAAGATGCATGTAATACCCTGTGCTATCATTAAAAGATGTTGCACACTTTAAGAGCTTGTAAAGTGTTTATTTACACATGGATTACCTTTTCACCCTCATTCTAGGAAGTTCTAAATTACCTTATTGGTTATTTACTGTTTTCAAATTAACACTTATTTAAACATTGGTTAATATTTTGGTCTCCTAATCTGGTTAATATGGTCTCCTAATCGGAGGAAAGACATTCTTGCCATAGAAGGAGTACAGAGAAGGTTCACCAGACTGATTCCTGGGATGGCAGGACTACCATATGAAGAAAGACTGGATAGACTCGGCTTGTACTCGCTGGAATTTAGAAGATCGAGGGGGGATCTCATAGAGACTTACAAAATTCTTAAGGCGTTGGACAGGCTGGATGCAGGAAGATTGTCCCCGATGTTGGGGAAGTCCAGGACAAGGGGTCACAGTTTAAGGATGAGGGGGAAGCCTTTTAGGATCGAGATGAGAAAATCATTTTTCACACAGAGAGTGGTGAATCTGTGGAATTCTCTGCCACAGAAGGTAGTTGAGGCCAGTTTGTTGGCTATATTTAAGAGGGAGTTAGATGTGGCCCTTGTGGCTAAAGGGATCAGGGTGTATGGGGAGAAGGCAGGTACAGGATACTGAATTGGATGATCAGCCATGATCATATTGAATGGCGGTGCAGGCTCGAAGGGCCGAATGGCCTAGTCCTGCACCTATTTTCTATGTTTCTATGTTTCTATGTTGCATGACATCCTTGATTACTTTTGACCTGCAAAGTGTGAGATATAATGATCGTCCATTTGAGGTGAGTTCTTGCTTCTTCTGATATGGCACTGTGCCTCACTTCATTGCCTGGTTTGTGCAATACTCTGTAAGAACCTGTTTCCGGAATCTTTCAATAATATACTGTTCCTCTTTAAAAGTTCAACGAGTTGCAAATAGCAATTGACAGGTTCCATCCTTCACCTTGCTTTCTTATTGAGTTAGGAGTTTGCACGAAATGTAACATTGCACCTCATGCTTACACAAAGAAACAGTGCTGTTTGTTGTCTGTATTCCATCTATTGTGGGAGAATGAGCTGCCTCATTTTTCCATTAACAGAAATTACCTAAAGAGTCTGTCCTATAATCACGTTAAGTATAGATGATCCATTTTTGTAATGTGATAAAGGCCGATTCTTCTGCAGTCAAATGACCCACCAGCATTCTAATGATAAAGTATCCTCCAGGATATTAACCTATTTACCCTCTCCTTCTAGGAAGGTTCAAATTACCTTGTTGGTTACTTACTGAATGCAAATGATCACATATTTAAAGACATTGGTTGAATATTTTGTACACAATATCCTTGATTTTTTTTTTCTTTGCGTATCTGTTGAATTCACTGGAGACTCAATGCTGCAGATGCATCCACCATCTACATCATAACATGTTTCATCACAATAATCAGTGACCTAGACAATATTTCATATATTCATTTCATTTATGACATGTACGCAGGTTTCATGGATGTATGGAAGGCTCATTCCAATCTTCCTTGTTTGTTACAACATAGCGCAGGAAAAGGCTCTTTTGCCAAATATATCCGTGCAAACATAATGCCAAGATAAGCTAAATTCATCTGCCTACACGTGATCCATGTCGCACCATTCCCTGCATATACATATGCCGATCTAATGGCCTTTTAAATACCACTATCTGCTCCACCATTACCCTGGCGGCATGTTCCAGGCACCCACCACCGTCTGTGTAAAGAAACGTGGCTTATTGCTGATTTTTCCATTGGTTGAAATTAAGCAGGCATATTAAGCAGGAATATTCAACAGGTCAGACAGCAACTGTGAAAAAACAATTTGTCAACAACCTTGGCTCTACCTGCTGAGTACTTCCAACATTTTTACGGTTTCATATTTCCAGAGTTTTCGATGTTTTTGATTTTCAATCCTTAGCATGTGATGCTGTGAAAGACACGATGAGTAGCCGAATGTTATCAGACATCCCAGAGTTTAATGCAGATGTATCCTGTCCCGCTGAGTTACTCCAGCATTTTGTGTCTTTCTTCGATTTAAACCAGCATCTGCAGTTCTTCCCTGTCCTTAATCCTTTATCTGTGCCCGATGGACAGCTTGACTGTATTCATATATAGTGTTTTCTTTGTGTGGTTAGTACACAAGCAAAAGCTTTTTCACTGTACCTCGGTACACGCGACAATAACAAACAAAAATAAACTAAATATTGTGCTGTCATTTTCAAAGTCCTGATTATATGGTTTTTAACAAGCTTTGTACTGGTTTGAAGTGCTGTTTTTAGTGACTATCCTTGTGTTCATATGCTTTATCTACATATTCAACTCTTTTTAATATAGTTCTTTATAATTTGCCTTAATGCAAAAATCAAGATGTTGTGATTTAGATTGTTTTAGATTGCAAAGAGAGGAATTTATACAACTGTAGGGTGACTGCAGATTAAAGGTATCAGAATGAAAAGTAGAGATTGTCAGGTTGTGATTTTACATCTAACACAGTTGGATTAATGACACAAAACCTCAAGTTTAATGGACTGAATTGTGTACTCTTGTTCAAACATTCCGGAAACATTAAACACATTATGGTAATTATGTACACATAATAGTAACTGATTTACTAGCAGTTCTTTAGGGTTTTTGCATGATTCAACGTGCTCTCTTTCAGTTATTGAAATAAAAGCTCCGTCTGTTTCTCAGCTGGATGAAAAGTTCATTGGCGCATCCTGCAGTCAAGAAAGATGATACATAATTTTTTCTCCATTCGACAAAAGGATAAAAAATGCTAAACATCTTCAATACCTAATAACGCAAACAAGTAGCAAGCACATAAATGTTTAGAAACATAGAAACATAGAAAATAGGTGCAGGAGCAGGCCATTCGGCCCTTCGAGCCTGCACCGCCATCCAATATGATCATGGCTGATCATCCAACTCAGTATCCTGTACCTGCCTTCTCTCCATACCCCCTGATCCCTTTAGCAACAAGGACCACATCTAACTCCCTCTCAAATATAGCCAATGAACTGGCCTCAACTACCTTCTGTGGCAGAGAATTCCAGAGACTCACCACTCTCAGTGTGAAAAATGTTTTCCTCATCTCGGTCCTAAAGGAATTCCCCCTTATCCTTAGACTTATCCTGACCCCTTGTTCTGGACCTCCCCAACATCGGGAACAATCTTCCTGCATCTAGCCTATCCAACCCCTTAAGAATTTTGTAAGTTTCTGTAAGATCCCCCCTCAGTCTTCTAAATTCTAGCGAGTACAAGCCAAGTCTATCCAGTCTTTCCTTATATGAAAGTCCTGACATCCCAGGAATCAGTCTGGTGAACCTTCTCTGTACCCCCTCTATGGCAAGAATGTCTTTTCTCAGATTTGGAGACCAAAACTGTACGCAATACTCCAGGTGTGGTCTCACCAAAGCCCTGTACAACTGCGGTAGAACCTCCCTGCTCCTATACTCAAATCCTTTTGCTATGAATACTAACATACCATTTGCTTTCTTCACTGCCTGCTGCACCTGCATGCCTACTTTCAATGATTGGTGTACCATGACACCCAGGTCTTGTTGCATCTCCCCTTTTCCTAATTTGCCACCATTCAGATAATAGTCTACCCTGTTTTTGTCACCAAAGTGGATAACCTCACATTTATCCACATTATACTGCATCTGCCATGCATTTGCCCACTCACCCAGCCTATCCAAGTCACCTTGCAGCCTCCTAGCATCCTCCTCACACCTAACACTACCCCCCAGCTTAGTGTCATCCGCAAACTTGGAGATGTTCAATTCAATTCCCTCGTCGAAATCATTAATATATATTGTAAATAGCTGGGGTCCCAGCACTGAGCCTTGCGGTACCCCACTAGTCACTGCCTGCCATTCTGAAAAGGACCCGTTTACTCCTACCCTTTGCTTCCTGTCTGCCAGCCAGTTCTCTATCCACATCAATACTGAACCCCCAGTACCGTGTGCTTTAAGTTTGTATACCAACCTCTTATGTGGGAACTTGTCGAAAGCCTTCTGAAAGTCTAGATATAACACATCCACTGTTTTTCCCGTATCCACTCTGCTAATTACATCCTCGAAAAATTCTATAAGTTCGTCAGACATGATTTACCTTTCGTAAATCCATGCTGACATTGCCTAATGATTTCACCACTTTCCAAATGTACTGCTATCTCATCTTTAATAACTGACTCTAGCAGTTTCCCCACTACCGATGCTAGACTAACTGGTCTGAAATTCCCCATTTTCTCTCTCCCTCCTTTTTTAAAAAGTGGGGTTACATTAGCTACCCTCCAATCCTCAGGAACTACTCCAGAATCTAAGGAGTTTTGAAAAATTATCACTAATGCATCCACTATTTCTGTGGCTACTTCCTTGAGTACTCTGGGATGCAGACTATCTGGCCCTGGGGATTTACCGCCTTTAATCCATTCAATTTACCCAACACCACTTCCCGGCTAAACTGGATGTCACTCAGTTCCTCCACCTTATTTGACTCCCGGTCCCCTGCTATTTCCGGCAGATTATTTATGTCTTCCTTAGTGAAGACAGAACCAAAGTAGTTATTCAATTGGTCTGCCATGTCCTTGTTCCCCATGATCAATTCACCTGTTTCTGACTGCAAGTGACCTACATTTGTTTTAACTAATCTCTTTCTCTTCACATATCTATAAAAGCTTTTGCAGTCAGTTTTTATGTTCCCTGCCTGTTTTCTTACATAATCTATTTTCCCTTTCCTAATTAAGCCCTTTGTCCTCCTCTGCTGGACTCTGAATTTCTTCCAGTCCTCTGGTAGGCTGCTTTTTCTGGCTAATTTGTATGCTTCATCTTTTGTTTTTACACTATCCCTGATTTCCCTGGTTATCCATGGATGCACTACCTTCCCTGATTTATTATTTTGCCAAACTGGGATGAACAATTGTTGTAGTTCATCCATGCAGTCTTTAAATATCTTCCATTGCACATCCACTGTCAACCCTTTAAGAATCACTTGCCAGTCTATCTTGGCCAATTCACGTCTCATACCTTCAAAGTTACCTTTGTTTAAGTTCAGAACCCTTATTTCTGACTTAATTATGTCACTCTCCATCCTAATGAAGAACTCAACCATATTATGGTCACTCTTGCCCAAGGGGCCACGCACAACAAGACTGCTAACTAACCCTTCCTCATTACTCAATACCCAGTCTAGAATAGCCTGCTCTCTCGTTGGTTTCTCTACATGTTGGTTTAGAAAACTATCCTGCATACATTCCAAGAAATCCTCTTCCTCAGCACCCCTGCCCATTTGATTCACCCAATCTATATGTAGATTGAAGTCACCCATTATAACTGTTTTACCCTTGTTGCACGCATTTCTAATTTCCTGTTTGATGCCATCCCCTACTACTGTTAGGTGGCCTGAACACAACTCCCACTAGAGTTTTCTGCCCCCTAGAGTTTCGCAGCTCTACCCATATCGATTCCACATCCTCCAAGCTAATTTCCTTCCTTTCTATTGCATTAGTATCCTCATCACCAGCAACGCTACCCCACCTCCCTTTCCTTTCTGTCTATCACTCCTGAATATTGAATATCCCTGGATGTTCAGCTCCCAGCCTTGGTCCCCCTGGAGCCATGTCTCCGTGATCCCAACTATAGCATAGTCATTAATAGCTCTCTGCACATTCAACTCATCCACCTTATTACGAATGCTCCTTGCATTGAGACACAAAGCCTTCAGGCTTGTTTTTACAACACTCTTACTCCTTATACAATTATGTTGACAAGTGGCCCCTTTTGATTTTTGCCCTGGAAACCCACCACCTCTTATTCTCTGTTTATTATTTTTTTTCTTCTTTCCCCCCTACTTGTTGGGTCTGAGTGCTTCCCTTCTCTGCCTCCTGCCTGAGACCCTGTCTACTGGCTTTCTCTATTTGAGTCCCTCCCTCCAACCGTTAGTACTACTTAATAGTACTACTTACAGGGACTATAATGTAATATGGAACTTCAATATTAAAGTGGAGACATTATGAGCCAAAGGCCCCAATCCTGTGGTGTACTGCCCTACCTATGTTCTACATGGTAACATTAAAAAAAATTGTTTTATTTTAATCAATTAATCTTCACTCACTAAACCAAAGGAATACTACAGAATTACATCTTATATAATGTATATTTTAGATTTCTAATTGTCTCCCATCATTTCATTTCAACCCTGGAGCATAAAACTCAGCTGGACAAGTTTCACAGACCTCTGTTAATGCTGTCTAGAAGATCGTTGAAAGATTTAAGAGCAACCATTGAGTTTGATTCTACAATTTTCTACAGATTTGGGTTAGGTTAAGCAGTGAAAAATATGCGTCTCTCTTAATCCCGAGGAGAAATAGATAGAAAGAGAATTATTTTAAGTCATTTGCCGACATCATAATAATTACCCAAAGAAAGCTACTGGCAAGGAAATCACTTTTTTCTTCTGTGGCATATAGTAATGAAGACAACAGCAGGCAAATATTGAACAAAATGTATAAATCTTTCTTTACAATTTGTATTAAAATTAATATTCTAAATCCAAGGCATATTTTCTGTTCAAAGCATTAGAATAAATCGTATTTAAAGAATTAATCCTTCACTTTATCAACCATTGTATCATCAGTCATATCTTAGCTCAACATTGAATTTGGCCTGCCATCAAGATAAATATAAATTATTCAGGGAAAGAACATGTAGACATTTAATTGATGCAAATATCATATTAGCATTTGTCTATTTAGACACCGAGGATTAGTTGGCGTCAAGATTCGGAAGGCCACCATATTTTCTTAGGAAATCATATTATATGTAGCTGCTCCTGTTTCTTCTTTTGCTTCTCAATATTCAGTATCAAAACCTCATAGAAAGTCATTGAGTTCCTCAATAGCCATCTGCAGTAAAACCTGCATTAGTATGTCTGCCAGACAGACGCCAGAGCTATTTCTACATGAGAAACATGTGAGTTTTTCCAGATGTAGTTCATTAAACAAACAGCTGTGATTATATGAAGTTATGTCAGAAGCCGTGGATACTCAATCACCATCATTTTTGTCTGTCTCCTGTGCTTTGGTCACATAACCTGCTCCGTTTTCACCATACTGGTACAGGCCATTGCACGGAATCAGAATCGTGGAGTGATGCATCTTTGCAGAATTTTACGTGAATAAACATATGCATTAAAAGTATTTAAAGCTAGCTATGGCATATTCAAAATTTAGAAGGTTGATGAGATGTGGATCTATTAGAAATGCATTAGATGTGCATTAACAATTTGAACAATGTTTCCTCTATTCTTGGGGGAGAACAACCCAAGGCTTTTTGGAGATGTGTGAAATCCAGACGGACAGACAACACTGGTGTCAGATGCTAAAAGTGAACAACTGCCTGATCACTGAGGACTAGGCAAAAGCAGAAGCTCTTGCGAACCAATTCCAACACGTTTTCACCCGGGAGGATGTGGAGCCTTCATCATTTCCAGTCCTTCCGCCCAGCCCATATGCTGATATGCCTGCTATTAACATTGAGGTTGAAGGTGTCAATAAGTTATTGCTCAGCATTAATACCACAAAAGCAATTGGACCATATCAGATACAAAATCAAGCCCTCAAGATCACAGCCGAAGAATTGGCTCCAGTTTTACAGTTCATTTTTCAACAATCGCTTGACTCGGGCGATGTACCGCTGGATTGGAGGAAGGCCAACGTCACTCCTCTCTTTAAGAAGGGTTCAACCACCAACCCAGCGAATTATCGTCCTGTTTCACTAACAAGTACTTGCTGTAAATTGCTGGAGCATATCATGGATAGTAATCTGATGCGTCACGTGAGTAAACATCATATTCTTGCCGACAACCAGCATGCGTTTAGGAGGCATAGATCATGCGAGTCTCAGCTTATCCTGACAACAAATGAACTGGCCAAGCACCTTGACAGTAACGTCATCATGGATTTAGTTGTACTGGACTTTTCTAAAGCATTTGCTGTCATCCCACACCAGAGACTGCTTCGGAAGCTTGACTTCTACGGTATTCGTTCCAACACGAAACGATGGATTTCCAGTTTCCTGACGAAACGTCTTCAGCACGTGTGTGTGAACGGAAAGAGCTCCAATTGGCACCGTGTTGAGTGGTACACCCCAGGGCACAGTACTTGGCCCACACCTATTTTTGCTTTACATCAATGACATCCATGAAAAAGTCGCAAGTACGACCAGACTATTCGCTGATGATTGTTTGCTGTACTGTCCAATTAAGTCAGCTGATGATGAAGATGCTCTCCAAAAAGATCTCGATACTATGGTTGAGTGGTCACAACAATGGGGCACGCAGTTCAACCCTTCCAAATGTGAAACCATGCGTGTCACCAGAAAGAGGAATCCAGGCGTCACATCTTACAACATACTTGGTGTCACCCTTGAAGAATCCAAACAAACCAAGTATCTTGGCATCAAATTGCAGAATGATCTACGTTGGAACGGTCAGACTCATCATGCAACAGTGAAAGCAACATGTGTCCTAACTTCCTGAGGCGCAACTTCCATCATTGTTCAGCTTCTGTCAAGGAGAAGCTGTATTTCACCCTCGTTATACCTCATCTGGACTACGCAGTTGCAGCTTGGGACCCATACACAGATAAAAACATTTCATCCATTGAACGTGTCCAAAGACAGGCCACTCGATTTGTTACTAACACCTACGAGAGAGAAGCGAGTGTCACCAAACTTCTGAATTCTCTGGGTGGAACCCTCTCCAAGACAGACGTGAAGCTCACCGTTTGACCTGTTTTTACAAAATGTTAAATGGTCAGCTAGACATAGATCACAAGACCTACACCAACCCCAAACCAATTAGGAGCAGACGAGGGCATTCGATCCAATTTGTGGTCCCAGCCACAAAGACAGATGTGTACAGCAATTCGTTCTTCCCACGCACTATTAAAGCATGGAATAATCTCCACCAAACCACAGTTGCCCAGCCAGATGCAACTAAATTTAAAGTGGCACTTTCTTCCCAATAACCCTCTCTGGCTAAACCCCTCCCTTCACCACCTCCAGTTTAAATTCCAGTTGGAATATTTTGGAGGACCAAGTAACCAAGAACCAAGAACCAAGAACAACATGTAGAAAAGATTTCTGCTTATTTAGATAAATTAATAATAAATGGAGTCTTCATTGGTTCC
The DNA here is from genome assembly GCA_035221665.1 of Okamejei kenojei. Taxonomy (NCBI): domain Eukaryota; kingdom Metazoa; phylum Chordata; class Chondrichthyes; order Rajiformes; family Rajidae; genus Okamejei; species Okamejei kenojei. Next base: position 59,733,035 of record CM069140.1, on the reverse strand, counting down.
AAGGTACCCAATTTAATTCTTTCAGAGAGTGTTGGTATATTTTTAGCTCCACACGTGTTGGTGAGGCACTCAATCTAATAGACTTAATGAGGAATTAATTTTAATTACAATATTTTAAGGGGTTAAAAATAAAGGGTGAAGCACCGTAATTTTCAAAGAAATGTTCACGGTTCCCTGGCGCACTTACTTCAATTGATTAAAATTTGTTTTCATTGCTCAGCCCATTAAAGCAATCAATAGCCATCTTCAGTTTTCTGGATATACATTATTCATCATGCCACCTGTAAAATATCTGCACAGGGGACCTGATATTGCTCTGATTTGTGGTCCTGGGAGGCCAACAAGGACAATTAAATCTGTGGAACCTCATCCTGCAGAACGTAAAATGTTCTGTGATTTCTGTTTTCTAACCCTTTTGGTCCTATTAGTCCCTGCAACTGATTAGGTTTTGATAATTGCAAAGGGTTACCATTGATACATTGTATCTTCCACACTCCACTCCATGTCATCTACACTTGTTCAGCCAAGTCCATCAATTTTGTGCATCTCGCTCCTGTGCATTTAATCATCAATCCTAACCCCTTTTCTACTTTCCCGCCAATCTCTGACTAACTTACACTTTTGAGACTTTAGTTTTGGTCTCCCGAGAAGAGGGAACCTCTTTCACTGCACTTCATCACCATAAGGTATGTGGAGACAGGTATGTGGAGACAGTGCGGCACAGCGACGCAGCTGCGAGAGCTGTAGCCTCACAGCACAAGAGGTTCAATCCTGAGCTCGAGAGCTAGCCGTATGGAGTTTGCACGTTCTCCCTGTGACCATGTGGGTTTTCTCCAGTTTCTTCCCACGTTGCAAAGATATAGATTTGTAAGTTAATTGGCCTCTGTTAGTTGCCCGTAGTGTGTAGGGAGAGGATGCGAAAGTGGAATGGCAGAGGACAAGGTGAATGGATGATTGATGGTGACCGTTAACTCGGTGGGCTGAAGCGCCTGTTATCATGCTCTACATTTCAGTCAATCAGTTGTATTTAGTTCAAGGTTTCAAGGTTTCAAGGTCAGTTTATTGTCACATGTACCAGTAAAGGTACAGTGAAATTTGAGTTACAAGACAGCCATACTAAGTGAAAAGCAACAAGGCACACAACCACATAAACGTTAACGTAAACATCCACCACAGTGGATTCCACATACGTCACTGTGATGGAAGGCAAAAAAATTTAATCTTCTTCCTCTTTGTTCTGCCGTGGTTGGGGCAGTCAAACCATCCACAGTCTGGGCGATCAAAGCCCCCAAAGTCGATGATCGAAGCCCCTTTTGGGGTGATCGAAACTCCCGCATTAGGGTGGTTAAAACTCTCTCCGCGACATGGAGCTCCCGAATCGGCCCCTTCTTACCAGAGACCACGAGCTTCACGGTGTTAAAGCTTACGCTGCAGGTGGAGTGTGCATTCCTCAACATTTGAGATAAATTAGACGGCTATCAGTGCGACAAGTTTAAACTGATTCAGTTTAAAGGACACAAAGTGGTGGAGTAACTCAGGCGGTCAGGCAGCATCAGTGGAGAACATGGATAGCTGACGTTTCGGGTTGTGACCCTTCCTCGGAGTGATTGTAGGGGCGGAGAAGAAAGCAGGAAGAGGGGAGAGACAGGACAAAGTATGGCAGGTAATAGGTGGCACAGAGGTGGAGCAGTGAGAGAGGGTCTCACAGAACTGTTGGAGAGGATAACTTTTTTCATTTCATTGAGTTCAGACGAGATCTTGTTGTGACTTAGGGTCAGTGCTGGTTGATTAATAGCAGTACTGCTGCAATATATAGTGATAATCGGTCTCCTTTTCAGGTACATGTAGAAGATCACATGGGTTATTTTAAAAGAGCAGATTAAATTTGCTTATTTTTTGGACAGCAGTTATTGCTCAGCTATGAAAAATAGATTATCTCGTCACGTTCATGAGCCCAAATTGTGCGCCAATCTCCCCCTCTTTTGGAAACAATAAATTCATTTCAAAAGTACTTAAAGGGCTGATAAGTGCAGGGCTTGTCTTATTGTGATGAAAGGCATGACTCTTTCCGTAACAAATGGTTTCCAAGGGCAAGAATAAGCATTGTCTTAATAGATTTAATGTTAGTAGCCCCACTTATCAAGTAAATTGCAGAATATCAACACACCTCTCCCCACTGATGTAAATCTTTCTGATATGTAGTATGGAAATAAACATTGGAACCTGACAAGTAAGTATTTACACAGCAGTTTTAATGCATGATGCATGCAAAGCACAGAAATTCTCAGTAGAAAGCTTCCCCAAGGATGATAGCATTACTCACTGTCAACTTTTAAGTGGATTGCTAACTGAGTCAGAGAATTCATTGGATTTTTATTGTTTGTGGAGAATACTACGGGGTCAAAAGGGAGATAACCCCGAGAGGTGCAGGATATTAGATGCCTGCGGAATTTACACGTCAAATTCTAAGTTTAGCACCAATAAACCAAATATACAGTTGCCCATTTATATTAAATGCAGCATTTGTTCTGAAAATATGAGCTAATTTAAATGTGGTCATTTACAGCTTAATATTTATAATTCTGCACATTACAGATTGCTGCACACATTGCAGACTGCACATGATCCAAATGTTACATCGCCATAGATGTTTTTATGTTTTGTTGATACAAGGTTAACAATAAAATTATTTTTATTTAAATGTCAAATTGCAGGGGACATAACAGAAATGCCTATCAGTTGTCATAAGATCATAAGATCATATGTGATAGGAGCAGAATTAGGTCATTTGGCACATCAAGCCTACTCCGCCATTCACTCATGGCAGATCTATCACTCCCTCCTAACCCCATTCCCCTGCTTGCTCCCCATAACATCTGACACCCATACTAAACAAGAATCTATCTATCTCTGCCTTAAATATATCCAGTGACCTGGTCTCCACAGCCTTCTGTGACAAAGATTTCCACAGATTCACCACCTCCCGACTTTTTGAGGATGTGACAAGTAAAATGGATGAAGGGGTGCCAGTGGATGTAGTATATCTAGACTTTCAGAAAGCCTTTGATAAGGTCCTGCATGGGAAATTGGTGACTAAAATTAGAGCATATGGTATTCGGGGTAGGGTGTTGACATGGATAGAAAATTGGTTGGCAGACCGGACGCAAAGAATAGGAGTGAACGGGTCCTTTTCAAAATGGCAGGCAGTGGCGAGTTGAGTGCCGCAACTGTTTACCATATATATTAATGATTTGAAAGATGGAATTAGGAGCAACACTAGCAAGTTTGCGGATGACACAAAACTGGGTGGCAGTGTGAACTATGAAGGGGATGTTAGGAGGTTGCAGGGTGACCTGGACAGGTTAAGTGAGTGGGCAGATGCGTGGCAGATGCAATATAATATAGATAAATGTGAGGTTATCCACTTTGGCGGCAAAAACAAGGGGGCAGATTATTATCACAATGGGGTTAGGTTAGGTAAGGGGGAGGTACAGCGAGACCTGGGTGTCCTTGTACACCGGTCACTGAAAGTTGGCTTACAGGTACAGCAGGCAGTGAAGAAAGCTAATGGAATGTTGGCCTTCATAACAAGAGGATTTCAGTGTAGGAGTAAAGAGGTTCTTCTGCAGTTGTATAGGGCTCTGGTGAGACCATATCTGGAGTATTGTGTGCAGTTTTGGTCTCCTAATTTGAGGAAGGACAACCTTGTGATTTGAGGCAGTGCAGCGTAGGTTCACGAGATTGATCCCTGGGATGGCGCGACTGTCATATGAGGAAAGATTGAAAAGACTAGGCTTGTATTCACTGGAGTTTAGAAGGATGGGGAATCTTATAGAAACATATAAAAGGACTGGACAAGCTACATGCAGGAAAAATGTTCCCAATGTTGGGCGAGTCCAGAACCAAGGGCCCGATTCTTAGAATAAAGGGGAGGTCATTTAAAACTGAGGTGAGAAAAAACGTTTTCACCAGAGAGTTGTGAATTTATGTAATTCCCTGCCACAGAGGGCAGTGGAGGCCAAATCACTGGATGGATTTAAGAGAGAGTTGGATAGAGCTCTAGGGCTAGTGGAGTCAAGGGATATGGGGAGAAAGCAGGCAAGGGTTATTGATAGCGGACAATCAGCCATGATCACAATGAATGATGGTGCTGGCTCGAAGGGCCGAATGGCCTCCTACACCTATTTTCTATGTTAATAGCTACTAGATTTATGGCTTCTAGCTAATGTTCATTGTATTGGTATATATCAAAAATATGTTTAATATCTATTCGTGGGGGGGAGGTTGGAGCTTCCAGAAACTGCCAGGCCAAAGCGCGAGAGAGACGACGGAGCTTGGAGATGGGAGGAGCGAGTGAGAGAGAGAGGCAGTTTGTTCCAAACACCCACTTTGTGTGAAAAAGTTACCCCTCAGATTCCTATTAAATCTTTTCCCCTTCACCTTCATACGCTATAAACCATCACAGCTGTATTTTACTGTCTTGGATATCAGCTGAATGATATAATGAGGATGGTAATGAAATGGAGGACAAATCTCAATTCTTCTCCCCATGATGAAGGGGAGAAAGTTGAAGACCAGCTACTCAGTGTAAAAGTTGCTTGAGAAAATAAATAACTGCTTTATGTGCTGATTCGGCGAATAAATAAAACTCGTTCTGCGAATGTTAGTGTTTAATTCTCTGGTGCAAATGTCTGGGTCTTAAAATATTAATTGCCCATTTACATGTTTTAGTTTTAGTTTTAGAGATACAACGTGGAAATAGGTCAATTTGGCCCACCGAGTCCACGCCGACCCGTATAAGCCCGTACACTAGTTCTATCCTACACACCAGGGTCAATTGAAAGAAGGCAAGTAACCTATAAGCATGCACGTGTTTGGAATCACATGGGAAGCACATGGAGAAAACCCACAAGGTCACAGGAAAAATGCATAAACTCCGTATAGACAGTACCTGTAGTCCGGATCTCTGGCAGCAACTTTACCACCATGCCATTGTGCTATCTGTTGATGCTACTGCGTTTTCCCTTGAAATTGTCCACGTCAGCTAAAATAATATGATGCCAGGATTGCGTGACTAGTTATCTTGATCCCATATATACACATGTTAACAACACCAGGTCGAATAAGTCTGGATCTGAAGCACTGTGCCAAGAGGTTGGGTACCTCAGATGTAGAATGTCTGAGTCAGGGATAGGGGATGGGAAATATTGGTCAAGAATCACTAGAATGAAGGGGTAGAGATGGTTGTGTAGGTTGAAGCATGTAGGTTGAAGAGGCAGGTGTTGGTTGGGATTTCTGGAGCATTGGATAGGAGGATAATAGTGGTGGGCATAGTAGGATAGTAGTTATGGAGAAGGGACCTAATAATGGTTGTGGGTCAGGTAAATGTCATAGGAGGTGCCAATGATTGGACTGGTTACATTGGATGCCCTATTTTCTAGCTGTGTTTCAAGCTTGAGACAGACTTGTACCTTGTCACTGTTGCGTTAAGAATTGGAGCGTTAAGATAAGCTGGAACAAAGAATTTTGGAGCTATCTCACATTGTTGAACTCTTATAGACACAGGACAACAACACCACATGGGAATCTCCATGTTTGGATTGGGTGCCAAATGCTTTGCCTCATCTGTCTCAAGGTTCCCACCTGAAACCCAATTACAGAGGTCAAGCATCCACTTAATGGGAGTTGTGCTTCAAGAACTGTTCTCTATCTCCCCAAAACATGGTCCCATCTGCAAGATGGGTTCTTCAATACAGCCCATAAAGAATTTCATAACTTAGTTCCATTTACAGTTTGCACTATAATATAACTGTTCAAAGTGACTTATCTTGGAGACATGCAAGAAGGAAGAGATATAACATGAATGTGAAACAGGGCAAGCGATTGAGTAAGCAGCATTACAGAGCTGTGTGTGCGCTAGAGCTGACAGACAGCAAATGGTAGATGAGAGATTCCTCTCCCCTGAAGACTCTCAGTCTGAAGAAGGATCTCGACCTATTCCTTCTATCCAGAGTTGCTGCCTGTCCCACTAATTTACTCCAGCATTTTGTGTCTATCTTCAGTGTAAACTAGCATCCGCAGTTCCTTCCTACAGAGTCTGTTCCACTGAGAAATCTCCTCAAGGTGTGCGAACATTGAAGAAGTTCCCCTCTCCTCATTCCCTTTGATGTTTCATGTTCCCATCTTATACTTCCTTATCTCTGTATCTCCCTCTACCCTGACTTAGTCTGAAGAAGGGTCTCCACTCAAAACGTCACCCATTCCTTCTATCCAGAGATGCTGCCTGTCCCGCTGAGTTGCTCCAGCATTTTGTGTCCACCTCCTGATCAGTCCTCTCCTCACCCCAGGAGCCTTATCTTTTCTACGTGACAATTCCCCACATGTGTCATTATCAGCAGATTCAAACTGTATGTCTGTAAGATTATGAAGTACAAATACAGCAAAGCAATTTGCTTCATGACTGCTACTGACTGTTGTTGAATGGACAAATGTTCACATAACTGATTCCTATCTACATAATCTTTGCGCAAATCCTGAGTGCCTTTCATGTCATTTAGTGCTTTCAAGCATGTTCTTGTTTACAGGTACAGCAGCATGTTAAATTACACAATTACTAAAGCTGGAACAGGGTGTGCTCTGTTGTCTTAGGTTGCTGCACAGAATTTGTAAACACCAGTGATCCTCATCCATTTTTATTGGTTTTCTTACAATTTTTTTGTTATCTCCCAGTGTACTTACGCATGTCGAATCAGTAGTAAAGAAAGCAAACTCAATGATAGCATTTATCTCAAGAGGGCTGGTATAAAAAAACAGGGATCTAATGCTGAGGCTCTATAAGGCGCTGGTAAGGCCGCATTTAGAATATTATGAGCAATTTTAGGCACCATATCTGAGGAAGGATGTGCTGGCTCTGGAGAGGGTCCAGGGGAGATTTTCAAGAATGTTCCCAGGAATGAGTAGGTTAACTTTTGATGAGCGTTTGTCGGTATTGGGCCTGTACTTGTTGGCGTTTAGAAGAATGAGGGGGACATTAAAATGTACAGAATAGTGAAAGGCTTGGATAGAGTGGATGTGAAGAGGATGTTTTCACTAGTGGGAAAGACTAGCACGAGAGGTCACAACCTCAGAATTAAAGGATGTTCTATTAGGAAGGAGATGAGGAGGACTTTCCTTAGTCAGAGGGTGGTGAGTCTGTGGAATTGTTTGCCACAGAAGGCTGTGGAGGTCAAGTCAGTGGATATTTTTAAGGCAGAGATAGATAGATTCATGATTAGTACAGGTATCAGAGGTTATGGGGAGAAGAAGTGAGAATGGGGTAAGGAGGGATAGATAGATCAGCCACGATTGAATGGCGGAGTAGACTTGATGGGCTGAATGACCTAATTCTACTCCTCTCACTTATGATCTTTTGCAAAGATCTCCTGGCTATATTGCTCCTTCCAGCTGCTTCCTTCCAATCACTATTAATTGAATTGAATTGAATACTTTTTATTAGCCAAGTATGTACACATACAAGGAATTTGCCTTGATGCTTTGCTCGCAAGTAACAACACGATATAAAGTAGACAAATAAAAATAAAACATTGTAATTTAAACATGTGAAGAATGAAATAAAATACCAGAGCACAAGGAGGCTACAGACCTTTGGCTGTTGAGTAGAGCTACTGCTCGTGGAAAAATGCTGTTTTTATGTCTGGCTGTGGCGTCTTTGACAGTCTGGAGTCGCCTTCCAGAGGGAACTGCTTCAAAGAGTTTGTGGCCCGGGTGAGTGGGGTCAGAGATGATCTTACCCACTCTCTTTCTGGCCCTTGCAGTGTACAGTTTGTCGATGGGGGGAAGGTTGCAGCCAACAACCTTCTCGGCTGTTCGTATGATACACTGTAGCCTCTGGATGTCATGTTTGGTGGCTGAGCCAAACCAGACCATGATGGAGAAGGTGAGGACAGAACTCTACGATGGCCGTATAAAACTGGACCATCATTGCCTGTGGCAGATTGTGTTTTCTCAGCTGCCGCAGGAAGTACATCCTCTGTTGGGCCTTTTTGACTGTGTAGTCGATGGTGGCCCCCCCATTTAAGGTCCTCGGAGATGTTGGTTCCAAGGAACTTAAATGACTCCACAGATGTGACTGTAGTGTTGTTGATGGTGAGTGGGGGGAGAGGAGGGGGAGCTCTCCTAAAGTCTACAATCAATTCCACCGTCTTAAGGGCATTGAGCTCTAGGTTGTTGCGACAGCACCAGGATGACAGCTGTGACACTTCCTGTCTGTAGGCAGATTCCGCCCCATGCTGGATCAGTCCAATCAGGGTTATGTCATCCGCAAACTTGAGAAGCTTGACAGAGGAGTCTGTGGAGGTGCAGTCGTTGGTGTAGAGAGAGTAAAGGAGAGGGGAGAGTACGCAGCTTTGCGGTGCTCCTATGCTGAGGGTCTGCGGATCTGAGATGAGTTTTCCCAGCCTCACATGCTGCTTCCTGTCTGTCAGGGAGTTGGTGATCCACTGACAGAGGGGTTCAGGCACAGTCAACTGGAGAGTTTGGAGTGTAGTAGCTCAGGCAAAATGGTGTTAAATGCAGAGTTAAAATCAACAAACAAAATCCTCGCATAGGTCCCCGATGGTCTAGGTCCTGGAGGATGAAGTGCAGGCCGAGTTTGACTGCATCATCCACTGATCTATTTGCCTGGTATGCAAACTGCAGGGGTCCAACAGAGGGTTTGTGATATTTTTCAGGTTGGCCAGCACGTCTTTCAAGGGTCTTCATGATTACAGAGGTCAGTGAGACAGACCTGTAGTCTTTAAGACCAGTAATCCTTGGCTTTTTGGGCACGGGAACAATAGTGGAGACTCAAGTCAAGTCAAGTCAAGTCAAGTTTATTCGTCACATACACATACGGGATGTGCAGTGAAATGAAAAGTGGCAGTGCCTGCGGACTTTGTGCAAAAAACAAACAAACATTAGGTGAGAATCTGCTCCTTAACTTCTCAGAGTACCTTTCCTTGGCAGCTCTGATTCCTCTTCTCAGCTTGTACTTGGTCTGCCTGTAGAGGTCTGCATCCCCGCTCCTGAAGGCCTCATCTTTAGACTGGTGGAGCTGTCTGGGTTCTGCTGTAAACCAGGGCTTGTCATCGTTTAACCTGATCCGGTTCCTAGTGGGAATGCAACAGTCCTCACAAAAGCTGACATATGATGTCACAGTGTCTGTATACTCATCGAGGCTTGTGGTTGCTTCCCCGAACATATTCCAATCCGTGCAGTCAAAGCAGGACTGTGGGTTTTCAGTGCCCTCGCTTGTCCATTTTTTCATTGTTCTGACCACAGGCTTAGCAGAGTTTAGTTTTTGCCTGTAGGTCGGAATAAGATCAACTAAACAATGATCAGAGAGTCCCAGAGCCGCACGGGGAACAGAGTGATATGCATTCCTGATTGTAGTATAACAATGATCGAGTGTTCTCTCCCCTCTGTTGGGGCAGGTAACGTGACATCTGCATTTTGGAAGCTCTCGGCTGATGTTAGCCTGGTTAAAATCCCCCAAAACAATGACCATGGAGTCCGGGAAGTCACTCTTTACTCTCATCACCTGGCCAGCGAGTTGCGTTTGCAGCTCATGTACGCAGACTTGGGGGGGGGGGGGATGTAAACTCTAGCGAGAATAAACAAGGTAAATTCCCTCGGAGAATAAAAGGGTTTGCAATTTATAAAGAAGATTCCAGATTAGGAGAACAGAAGTTAGACAGTACCGTGATGTTGCTGCACCAGCCCTGGTTAGTAAAGAAGCATATTCCACCGCCTCTTGATTTCCCCACGGCCTCTGCTTCGCGGTCCGCTCTGCGTAGTTGAAAGACAGCCAGATGCAGCACATTGTCTGGGGTTGACACACACAGCCAGGTCTCAGTGAAGCACAGGGCAGTGGCTCAAGAGAGGTCCTTAGTTATTTGGCACAGGAGTTGCAGTTCATCCACTTCGGTGTGGAGAGAACGTAGATTCGCAAGGAATATACTCGGGAGCGGTGTGCGTAATCCTCGTCGCCGGAGTTGGGCGAGTGCTCCAGAGCGCTTCTCCCGGGTCCTCCTCCGTCTCAAGACCTGGAACACAGCCACAGCCCCACCGACGAGTATGTCCAAATAATCCAGCGAGTGAGAGAATTCTGGAACAATACCGAATATCTGATGTTAATGAGTACCTCTCTCATGAAATTATCTTTGTGTGATTTTCACAGACAACACAATCGAACAAACACAGACAAAACAGGAAGGAGCAGTACGCCATGGCAGCCATCGTCGGAGCTACCATCCATAAATTGGCTCAAGTTATCACATTGAAGCTGCCTGTACTTCGCAATTCCAGCTTTTCTTGTCATCAATGCAGCTATAGAGTGATAGAGTGATCGAATCATACAGCGTCTGCTTCTATCAGAATCAGACAGAATCAACTTGCCCACACTGGCCAACATGTCCAAACTGCACTAGTCCCACCTGTCTGTATTTTGTTCATATCCCTTTAAACCTGTCCTATCCATGTACCCGCCTAAATGTTTCTTAAACATTACGATGCTACCTGTGTCAACTATTTCCTCCAGCAGCTCGAATCATACACCCACCACCATTTGTGTGAAAAGATTATCCCTCAGTTGCCATTAATTCTTTCCCCCCTCACCATAAAGCTACGTCCTCTGGTTCTCAATTTCCCTACTCTGGGCAAGGGATTCTGTGCGTCTACCATATCTCTTCCTCTCATGCTTCTTCTCCTTGCTTCTCACTTTATTACTACAAACCTGAACACGTTATTAGTTGTAATGTTTCGGATTTCTCTCCTGACCCCAACACCCTTTTGCATAGAGCCATCAACGTTGGCTCTCAGCAGGTTCATTGACATTGATTCATTGGTTCACTACAAATATTTAATCAATCTTCTATAATTCACAAGGGAGGCAAGTGGGATTAGTACAGGTGGGCAAAAAGGATGGCATGGATGTGGTGGGCTGAAGAGCCTGTTTCTGTGGTATAAAATTCAATGGCTCCACAAAACTGAAATAAAGAAAATGGTCACATTTTATTAACAAACTTGACTCCCATATCTGGAGTTATTTAAAAGCAATTCATTAGAATCTCTCTTTCTGCGAGGGTAGGGACTTGAAACATAACTCATTCTCTCTGTCTTCATAAATACTAACTGCTCTACTGAATGTTTCCATTCTATTTACTTAAGCTTGCGTTAGTTCAGTCTGTTTATTAATATCTATTTCCTTCACCCTACTTAATTTAAGTATTCCTATTTACAATTTCAGAAATGCATTGCATTATTGTGAAGACGTGTTAATGGATGGAACAGAACATTCTCTATTTTTGTCAAGTTGTTTTGTAGAACAAGATACTGCTTGTGTACGCTCTGAAAAAGGTAGTAGAGGTGGTAGAGGTGGTAAATATTTTGTCACTGCTCGCAAACACAACGTGAATCAAACATTGGGTTTAGCCCTGGTGAATAGAATCATTTAATTGTCTCTTTCTTGGAATGTTTGAAGTATATTGATGTACATACAAACATATAAAATAGAAATTCACTGGAATTTAGAAGGATGAGAGGGAATCTTATAGAAACATATAAAATTCTTAAAGGATTGGACAGGCTTGTTCCTTTCACAGAATAAAACAAGAATAATTATGTTCTGTCCAGAACAAACACTGCCCGGAAAATAAGGTCATAAGTAATAGGAGTAGAATTAGGCCATTCGGCCCATCAAGTCTACTCTGCCATTCAATCGTGGTTGATCTATCTCTCCCTCCTGCCTTTCTCCCCACAATCCATGACACCTGTATTAATCAATAATCTATTTAGCCCTGCCTTAAAAATTATACATTGGCTTGGCCTCCACAGCCTTTTGTGGCAAAATGAAGGGTGCCTGTGGATCTACAGGAAGAAGTACTTGAAAACTGTAACATCCAGGTTCAGGAGCAGCTTCTTCCCAACAACCATCAACCTATTAAACACTACAACCTCTAAATAAGCTCCGAACTACATAACTTTGAGGAGCATTACTTTTTGCTTTGCACTATTATTGTTTGTGTGTTTTTTTAATATACTGAACTTTTTGTTGATTATTATGGTGTTTACGGAGTACTATGTTTACATGTCTGTTGTGCTGCTGCAAGAAATAATTCCATGGTCCCACCTCGGGACATAAGATGATATAAACACTATTAACTCTTGGCTCTTTAAGAGTCAAGAGTTAATAGTGTTTATATCATCTTGGTTCATGGTGAACCATTGAACATTTAGTTCTAGGGCCTGGCACTGAGAAAATTAGTTTTGCGTAAAGGCCAAGGAAGTGTGCACTATGTAAAGCATGAAGGAAATTAATAAAAGCCTAGGGGTCAGGAATCATTCTCTGAAACAATTATCTTTCCTTTTCTGTGGGGAATAAAGCTACGCTCCACTGAGAGGGTCTCTAATGTTGGTATCTCACAGCAACTGCTAGGCATATGCTTTAGTTGTGGTTTAAATTTCAAGATTTTTTGTAGGCCCAGAAATGTGTGAAGATTCGCCACAGCAAGGCAGCACATTACATATTACCTGAGGTTTATTGCAATGGCATACTTATTAAGTCCCATGCAGAATATGGCAAGGACAGATGGGGTGACTCAAATTTATCTTGTGATTTGGAATAATATCGTGCAACAATCAGTACTGTTCATCAATCTGTTTTATTCAACAATGTTCCATTATCTTTAATAGACATAAAATTCTAGAGTAGCTCAGCGGGACAGGCAGCATCTCTGGAGAGAAGGAATGGGTGATGTTTCAGCTCAGGACCCTTCTTCAGACAATTCTTTGGCAATTTGGTCTGTTTTACCAAAACATTTTTCATCATTAGTTGGTGCCACTTCAAAAGAACCATCCAAAATACTGATGAATTAGATTTCTTCAGATTACTGCAAAGCAGTGTAGAATTGTAGACAAGTAAACAGCGATGTACAGGCACCCCCTGACTTACATAAGGGTTACGTTCTGTGAACCCTTACATAAGTCAGATTTTATCTGATTCTCAATCGCCATCCCAATCCCCTGCCCGGAATAATTTACTGAGAGTATTAACTGCCTCGGTGGCATTCAACACTGCTGTGATACCCACTGAAATCACAGCAAGCGCTCTCATCTATTTTCATGTCAATAACAAATTTGAGTTCCTTACACTCTGCCCCTCGCTTACAGATCATTAATATTTAGTTTTTAGTTTTAGCTTTTAGTTTTAGAGATACGGTGCGGAAACAGGCCCTTCGGCACACCGAGTCCGCACCGTCCAGCGATCCCCACACATTAACACTATCCTACATACACTAGGGACAATTTACACTTCATACCAAGCCAATTTACCTACAAACCTGTACGTTTTTGGAGTGTGGGAGGAACACAGGTCACAGGTCTACCGTGGCGCCACCACGCCTATGATATAAATTATAAATACATAATTAAAGCCCAAGATCAGTTTCTGTACAGAGACTGTGTGAGCCAATTCGCTGAATATAGTTAAGGTAATGGTATCATTTTTAGAAGCACTGGAACAGGCCCTTTTGGCCCAAGATGATTGAGAAACATGGTGCCAAATTAACCTAATCCCTTTCGCATACACATGATCCGTATCCTTCCATTCCTGGTACATTTCTGTGCCTATCTAAAAGCATCTTAGACACCACTTTCATATCTGCTTCAAAACCACCCCTGGCAATGCATTCAAGGTCCACACCATTCTCTGTGTAAAAAACCCACCCCGTGCATCTATATATTACTAAAACTCTCTGTTTGTTTGTTTGTATTAATGCATCTGCATGATATCCCAAAACCCTGCCAAAACGATACATAATAGCACTACAATTGTTGGCACACCTTACTTACCATAGTCCTGAGATGTAAATGAAACAAGTTTCATTCAGATTTATGTTATATTTTACAAGTTATTGACATTTTAAACTTTACAAAAATCACTTTTCAAACCACTTTTCCACTGGCCCGGCCCTGCCCTGCCGCGTTCGACGTCACAATGACATCACAATAGGATCCCATTCGACGTCACAATTACGTCACAATGGGATCACAAATCTCATTTACATTAAAAAATCGCAATTTAAAAAAAAAAAATCAATTTTAACCAAATTCTGTTTTCATTAACAGCGAACATTGTGTTTAGGCTATTTTAAAGAAAAAACACGATTTTCATTGAGAATTTCAGTTTTAAAAAAATCGCAATTTTCATTGTGGGGGGTGAAATAGGGAGGAGGTTTCATTAAAAAAAACATTGTGAATTTCATTGTGGGCAGGCAGGTATGGGGGAGGTGAGGAGTGGGGGAGCAGGGGAATAGAGGGAGATGAGGGGGTAGGGAGGGAGAGGGAGGGGAGCAGGTGAAGATGGAGAGTGGGAGGAGTGGGGATAGAGGAGAGGGGGAGTGGGGTAGGGGATAGAGGGAGAGGAGGACAATGGGGAGGTGAGGAGGGAGAATGAGGGAGTGGGATAGGGGGAGAGGACTGAGGGTTATGAGGGAGGGAGGGAGTGCCTTAGGGTAGGGGAAAGAGAGGGAGGGAGAGGTGAGAGAAGGTGGGGGAGGGGAGGAGGAGAGGGGAAAGAAGAGGAAGGGTGAAGAGGAGGGGGACGGTGCTGAGGGATGCGGGAATGGAAGAGGATAGGGGTAGGAAGAGGGATGGCTAGGCGCAGTTGGGGGCTAAGGGTGAGTGGTGGAATATTGCCTTGGGAGACGGGACCAACGTGTCCGCACCTGTTCTAGTATCCTTTAAACTTTACCCCTTTCACCTTAAAGCTATGCCCTCCAGTACTTGTTAAAATAATACTGTCTATCCTGCCTCCCATCATTTTATAAACTTCATTAGGTCTCCCCTCCTGTGCTCCAGAGAAAATAATCTAAGTTCATCGAACTTCTCCTTATACAGTAGCTATTTTACTTTGGAGTCATGTGAGTGACTATGTGAACAACCCGCCAGCCTGCATGCGCATCATTACGTTTAGCGCAAGGCGCAAGGACTGACTGGCAGGCGAGCTGCTCCTGTCAGCGGTAAGTTTAAACCTGCAAGGTAAGTTTTTAAACATTCCCAGGTTGTGTTTTCTTTTGCAGAACTCTCTGTTTACAGAGTCTTCCTGCTGAAATTTGTGGGCGAATTCCGGGCGGCCCGCGGGGAACCCTTCATGGACAGCGGGGAATCCCAGTCAGACCGCAGGGAATCTCGCTCATGACCTCGGGGAATCCCGGCCAAGGACTGCGGGGAACTCGCTACGAGGACCGCGGAAGTGCGGGTAGCGGGCGGCGGTCGACTTTGCTTTCGCGTCGCTGGCAGTGGAGCCAGTGGCTTCAGACTGGTGCAGGAGCACCTAGGCAACCCCACTTGGAGGGTTAGCCACAAAATTATATCTCCCTCTCTGCAGAGGGGAGCGTAGGGAAGAGGCCCTTTAACTCAAACGAGTTGGGCCAGGAGATGGAGCACCTGATGGAGAGGTGCTCCACAATGATATACTCCAAAGGAGGGAGTTATCAGCACGGGTCTCCTTGGGAGTCCGTGGCAGCAGCACCTTTTTCAGGGCTGCACAATGTCTCCCTCTCTGAGGAGGGGAGCATTCAGGGTCAGTTTCAGTCTGACTCAGAGCAAAGATCCTGACATAGGTCCGAAGGAGGGGCCATGTCAGCGCAGGTATCCTCAGGGACTTGCGGCAGCACCTGTTCTCTGGGCTGCCTACGAATCTCCCTTTCTATGGAGGGGAGAGCGAGTGGTCAGTGTGTAACTGACTTCAAATTCGACGTATGTCCGTGGAACATACTGGAGCACATGTATGGGGCTTCAAGGAAATACTCGCAAACGAAAGGGTTATTGCCATGTGCAGAAAACCCGGTAGGGGCCAGACTTCCCTTCACGGCTGGCAGTGAACAGCGCTATCAGTGGTGCCATTGGAGAAAATAAACCAGCCGCTGAAGCTTCTCTTCAGGTAAGGCTTATTCCAACAGGTATACCTGGAAGAGGAAGCAAAAGCTGTCAGACCAATCAACGACGAACAAAGCTTCATCGTTTCGGCGACGACACGCCTCATTGGCAGTAAGCAGTTCACTGAAGCTGGAGGCAGCTTGAAAGCTGGACAGCAGTCTTTCAGAGCAAGGTCCAAGCCGGTCTCAGGAAATATGGAATCCACACACCCTACCAGTCGTATTCTTCAATCAAGGACCGGAATAGAACCCACATCAGGGGTCCTTGGACTTGCCATGAGACCACTGGTAGCCGTGGAGGTAGGTGGGTCTGGTTCTTCCGAAACATGGGGTAGGTGGACCACTTACAAGTTGGTAATATTTACGCTTGTTTTTTGTACAAATGACAATGATAACATGAGATTCAGATTCATTGATAACATGTGATTGCTTTATTTTTGCACAGTATACAAAAGTTCTAAGCATGGCTTGGAATTAGGGTCAGAGTTGCCTTTCGAGGCAGGCTCCGTGTGACGGCCAGGAGTGCCTTCCGAGACAAGCTCGGAAATATGGCTGGAGTTGTCTTTTAAGGCAGGCTCAGTATTATGGCCAGAATTACCTTCCGAGACAGGATCGCAAATTTGATCAAAGTTGTCGTTCAAGGTAGGCACGGAATTACGGCAGGTGCGGCCTGTTCATCTTTGGATGTGCACACCAAATATCGAATTTTCCATCTCAGTCATTGATGAATGGGAACACAAAAGGGCAAATATCAAATTGTTTTGTTCAGGCTTATCTGAATCTCAAACGCTGTTTCAGCTGCAAATAATAATTAAGAAATTGAGGCTGTGGCCTTTAATTGGCCTTTCTCAGGGGAAGTGGCGATGGATGCATTCTCGCTACACTGGGGAGGAATGTTCGTTATGTCTTTCCTCCATTTTGCCTCATCAGTCGGTGCTTGCTTAAAAACCAGCAAGCCTCAGGCTTGATAGTGCCTGACTGGCCTGCACAGCCATGAGTCCAAGTAATCACTGCGGCCTGAAGAGATAGTACCAAGAAACAGTACATCTCCGATATCAAGGAATGTAAGTTTCCTGTTCACAGTCCAATATATCGTATGACACCAGATGTCTTGGTATTCCTCTCAAAGTTATATTTCACGAGAGATGGAGTTATAGTGCTATAAATTGTGCTAGAAGTGCCTTGTCGTCATACTTCCTGCTGGGGTCGGGTCACCATACTGTCGGATCTCGACCTCTGATATCCAGATATATGAAGGGTATCTTCAACTCAAATTCCCCCAGGCCCAGGTACTCGGAGATATGGGATGTTATGTCCTGCTGACGCTGCGTCGCCGGTGGGCTCCAGCTACATTCCTGTCCTCGGTCTAAATCACCTACAAAGTGGTTATCCTCATGGCGCTGAGTTCAGCGCAACAGGTCCAGTCGTTGCATAAGCTACAACTGGACAGGATGGTTACAGCTGCAAATAATATGATTCTTATGTTCCATGACTTAGTCTTGCAGAGTAGACTGGGGGCGTCAGGTCTCAAACTAGTTTCATGGCATACCCCATGGACCTTTGGTTGTGTGTGTGCTCACACATCTATACAGTTATTGTGTCACCTAAAGCCTTAGAGGCTCTGAACTAGCAACGTTTGTTAGTTACAAAAAACTCATACATAGATGTCAGTATTGACCATCCCCAGGTGATTCAACAGATTTTGGCTTGTGTAGGAGTGAATACTGATGTTTTAAAATCTCACTCCACCAGGGCTGTAACAACATCAGCAGCAAGGGTTATGGATGTTTTGCTGGACCTCATCCTAGCGGCTGCAGGATGGTCAAACAAGCGAACTTCCAAATGTGTTATATTGAACTAACAATTGCAGTGTGTTGTCGTTTCCACGACATGAAATCACAGAGCTTTGAAATCTTCACGTTTAAAATAGTAAGATTAAATGAGAACTTAACAGTTTGAAGTTTGATCTTTATTTTATGAGGAGTTACGATGAGGGATTACGTGCCCTCCACTCCCAACCTTCTCTCATAAAGGTCAGCTGGTAGTTCTAGTTTCTCGAATCTTACTATATTCAGTTCAACAACAGTTATCTGTGATTTCACACCGCTGGTTTGAAGAATGATGCCCATGCGGCTGGTGGGTTCTTCACGTAATCCCTCATCGTAACTTCTCATAAAATAAAGATCAAACTTCAAACTGGTAATCTTACTAATATCCTCTAATCCAGAGGATCTGGAAAATCCCTTCTGCATCTTCTCCAACGCCTTCTCATTCTCCCAGTAATGGGGAATTACATTGACTGGTTCTATTCTGTCCTCCCTGTTTGTTACATCTTCATAGAACTCTAGAAAATTTGACAAGTAGAACTTCCCTTTCATGAATCATGTTGGCGTGGAAGATTGCAATCTTCACGTGGTCTGCCTTGTTTCGACGAATGCAATAAACCGGGTATGCACAATCAAATAAGATCAAATAGAACAAGTTGTCCTACAACTTTAGCCTGTGCACACCATACGCAAGAAGAAGATGAACCATGTTGACTCTGCTTGATTGTCTTTTGATTTTCCGAATGACTTCTTTCTTAATAATAGAATCCAACATTTTCCCAATGACAAATATTGGTCTGTCTGGTCTATAGTTTCCACTTCCATTGAGTAACCACTTCCATTGAGTAACCACTTCCATTGAGACTCTGGAATGCAGTCCATCAGGTGCAGGGAACCTATCTGCTGTAATTGTCATTGATCTACCTAGTACTATGCTTCTAGTGATGTGGATTATTTTAGGAGTACCTCCCTTTCTTCTGCTTCTGTTTATCTATTAATATTTGTACACAATACAAGATTTGAAATCACCTTCTCTCTGCTTGGTTCTATTGCTTGAAGAAACTTTCCCAAATATATTCTATGAACTCATTTTCCAGACTACCTTTGCGAACAGGATGTCTACATGAAATAAATATTATCGTATCTCCTTTTTCTAATTTGCATGTTTGTAAGCACTCTTTTTCGGTGAGGCAGCATTTCCCTTGTAATTAAAATAATTAGACTGAATTAATTACTCATGATGTTGTTTTCTCTATTTAATTGCATGCTCAGGGCAAGCCACATTATCATCTGACAAGAACAGTACAACTTCTCAGATCAATCATCCAAATTCACTTCTCCAATTTCAAGGTGGAAAGGACGAGACCCCTAAGAATGGAGTGCTAAGCCACTAAAAACCACCACGGAGAACCTTATAAGGAGCAATAACTCAGTAACACTGGATGTTTGTCTATGTATAAAGGGCCTCTGAATTCCCTCTGATATAAACATACTCCAAGGATCATAGCCAAATAACATTGACTCACAAGTGGATCATTTCTCGGCATATGCAGAACTAAATCGACAACCCCAGTCTGTTATTGCATTCGCTCTGAGAGTAATATATTTAAGTAATATCTTGATTCTGAAGCAAAAGGAAAATCAACTTGCAGGCCCAGAGTGTCCAGTCAACCAGAAGAATTAAAACATTGTTCCATCCTGAAGAGGAATCTCTTAATTATCTGGTTAAGTTGCAAAAAGGGTTGGATTGAAAGGGAATGTTTTATTTCTCTCACTAATGGGTTCAATCGGCTGAAACAAATTGACTAGTAAACACCATCTGGAATCCCAGCAAAGTATCTGTGAAGAGTAACCTGTTTGTGTCTCTGGCAGCCTGTCTAATTTTGCTGTTACGTTAATTGTCAAGTACAAATTCAATTTCTTCAAAGCAGACAGCATTGTGCTGTTCACTGCAACACAGCTCTTTATTCCTTAATTGCTCTTCCTTGATTATAGCAATCACTTTATATTTCTGGCACTTTACTTTTTCTGAAATGAAATCCAAATGCTGGTGTTGACTGCTATCAAGCTTTGCGTTAGGTGAGGTGAGGGGAGGAGTAAGGAGAGGGAGGTGAACAGAAGGGAGGGAGGAGTAAGGAGAGGTGAACAAAAGGGAGGGAGGAGGGAGAGAGGTAAGGAAGCTAAGGTGTGGAATAGGTTGGGCAGGAGAGTGTGAAGATGAGTGGAGGAGATCAAGGCGGGATGGTGAGCGAGAAACGTAGAGGGATAAGTAGGGAGGGTGGATGGGACAAAAGTAAATAGAGGCTGGTTTGAAGGTACGGGCACAGGGGAGGTAGGCTGAGTTTTAGGGTTACGGTTCGGATTATCGATGAGTGTGGCACATAATACGTATTTTGAACCCGGTGAGCATCCTCAACATGAAACCAACAAATCTATAGACTGCTGGAGTACTCTACAATATTTGTCAAAAATATGTGATCTGTTACAAAATTAATTACATTCATCATTTTGTTTCAGAATATTCTTTTGAAAAAGAACTGACAATAATGACTGTTTTTAATATTTGCTGTGTGCTTTAGGGTGATATTGGTTAATGATTCTGAATCAGCTTGGGAAGTTACAATTTCCTGAGGCTGGTTGTGTACACTCCCAAACCAAAGGAATAAAGAACAACTCTGACGTTTTCTCCTGTTCTTCTGTCAGCGCATTTCCTTTTGATTCAAACCATTACACTTCTATTCCACAGCCTGGGTCACTGGGTGAATGGTGTAGCAAATTGGGGGCAATCATTCCGAGGCTCTCTATAGCTTGCATTCACGTTCAAGTTCACGTTCGTGTTCACATTTATTGTCACATACACCAATTAAGATACAGTTATATTTGAGTTACCATACAACTATACAAGTAAAAAAGAACACAATACACATTAAATTTAACATAAACATCCACCACAGTGAAGTCAACATTCCTCACTGTGATGGAAGCAATAAAGTTCAGTCACCTTCCTCCTTTGTTGACCCGTGGTGGTCGGGGCTATTGAACCCTCAGCACTGCCTCTGCCGACAGTCCGCTGTTCAAGCCCCCTCGTCGGTATGATGGAAACTCTGGCGTTGGGACTAATCGGAACACTCTGCGGCATGGAGCTCCCGAGTCGGCCTCTTCTTACCGGAGACCACGGCTTCACAGTGTTAAAGTTCACAGGCCCCTCGGTCGGTGCACATCGAGAAACATTAAAACATACATTTTAGACACACTAAAAATAAATTTTAAAATCGAAATGACACTCAGGCTGCAGGCGAGGCTGCCATCGCGATGCCACTCGGTGGTCTTATTGAGGTCTTATTAGCTCAAATGAATAGTTGGAAGGAACTTATTCCACCCTCTTCCCATCTCTCTTGACATTACTTATGAAGGCAAGACCAGTGGTAAAACTAAAGTTGACATATTCAGAATTTGAGAAAATTAAAAAAAAATTAGTGAAGACAGAACCAAATTGATCTGCCATGTCCTTGTTCCCCATGATCAATTCACCTGTTTCTGACTGCAAGTGACCTACATTTGTTTTAACTAATCTCTTTCTCTTCACATATCTATAAAAACATTTGTAGTCAGTTTTTATGTCCCCTGCCAGTTTTCTTTTTGTTCTCCTCTTCTGGATTCTGAATCCTCTGGTAGGCTGCTTTTTCTGGCTAAATGCTTCATCTTTTGTTTTTATACTATCCCTGATTGTTATCCATGGATGCACTACCTTCCCCGATTTATTCTTTTGCCAAACTGGGATGAACAATTGTTGTAGTTCATTCATGCAGTCTTTAAATACCTTCCATTCCACATCCACTGTCAACCCTTTAAGAATCACTTGCCAGT
The DNA here is from genome assembly GCA_035221665.1 of Okamejei kenojei. Lineage (NCBI taxonomy): Eukaryota > Metazoa > Chordata > Chondrichthyes > Rajiformes > Rajidae > Okamejei > Okamejei kenojei. The sequence continues at coordinate 59,711,368 of CM069140.1, read as the reverse complement.
CTATCTTGGCCAATTCACGTCTCATACCTTCAAAGTTACCTTTGTTTAAGTTCAGAACCCTTGTTTCTGACTTAATTATGTCGCTCTCCATCCTAATGAAGAACTCAATCATATTATGGTCACTCTTGCCCAAGGGGCCACGCACAACAAGACTACTAACTAACCCTTCCTCATTACTCAATACCCAGTCTAGAATAGCCTGCTCTCTCGTTGGTTCCTCTACATGTTGGTTTAGAAAACTATCCCGCATACATTCCAAGAAATCCTCTTCCTCAGCAACCCTGTCCATTTGATTCACCCAATCTATATGTAGATTGGTCACCTATTATATCTGTTTTACCCCTGTTGCGCGCATTTCTAATTTCCTGTTTGATGCCATCCCCAACTCCACTACTACTGTTAGGTGGCCTGTACACAACTCCCACTAGCATTTTCTGCCCCTTAGAATTTCGCAGCTATACCCATATCGATTCCACATCCTCCAAGTTAATGTCCTTCCTTTCTATTGCATTAATCTCCTCTCTCACCAGCAACGCTACCCCACCCCCTTTTCCTTTCTGTCTATCCCTCCTGAATATTGAATATCCCTGGATGTTCAGCTCCCAGTCTTGGTCCCCCTGGAGCCATGTCTCCGTGATCCCAACTATAGCATAGTCATTAATAGCTATCTGCACATTCAACTCATCCACCTTATTACGAATGCTCCTCGCATTGAGACACAAAGCCTTCAGGCTTGTTTTTACAACACTCTTACTCCTTATACAATTATGTTGACAAGTGGCCCCTTTTGATTTTTGCCCTGGATTTGTCTGCCTGCCACTATTTTCCCCTTGCTACCGACTGCTTCTACCCTCATTTTATACCCCACTTTCTCTCTGATCACACATTTAAGAAACCCACCACCTCTTATTCTCTGTTTATTATTTTTTTCTTCTTTCCCCCCTACATGTTGTGTCTGAGTGCTTCCCTTCTCTGCCTCCTGCCTCAGACCCTGTCTATTAGCTTTCTCTATTTGAGTCCCTCCCCCCAACCATTCTAGTTTAAAGTCCCTCCGGTAGCCTTTGCAAATTTCCCTGCCAGGATACTGGTCCCCCTCGGGATCGTGCAACCCGTCCTTTTTATACAGGTCACTCCTTCCCCAAAAGAGGCTCCAATGATCCAGAAACTTGAACCCTGCCCTCTGAACCAGTCCTTCAACCAGGCATTTACCCTCCACCTTGCTCCATTCCTACTCTCACTGTCGTGTGGCACAGGAAGTAATCCTGAGATTGTTATCTTTGCTGTCCTTTTCCTTAACTCTCTTCCTAACTCCCTAAATTCTCCTTTGTGGACCTCTTCTCTTTTTTTACCTATGTCATTGGTATCAATATGTACCACGACCTCAGGCTCCTCTCCCGGACCCTGGCACCAGGGAGGCAAACCACCATCCGGGTCTCCGAACAGCGTCCACAGAATCGCCAATCTGACCCCCTAACTATTGAGTCCCCAATTACTAATGCCCTCCTCTTCTTTTCCTTACCCTTCTGAGCAACAGGGCCGGTGTCTGTACCGCAGGCCAGGTCGCTGTTGCTACCACCAGGTAGGCTGTCGCCCCCAACAGCACTCAAACAGGAGTACTTATTTTCAAGGTGTACAGCCACCGGGGTACTCTCTAGTCCCTGCCTCTGCCCCTTGACTCTCCTAACCATGACCCACGTGTATGCCTCCTGTGGTTTTGGAGAGACTACCTCCCTGTAACCTCTCTATGACCTCCTCACTCTCCCTGACCAGACGGAGGTCATCGAGCTGCTGCTCCAGGTTCCTAACACAGTCCTTTAGGAGCCCCATCATGACGCACCTGGTGCAGATGTGGACGTCTGGAGGGCTACCCGACTTCATTAGGGTGTAGAGACACGCCTGACACAGCTATATTTTGGGAAATGAGGTCACGTACATGAATAGTTAACTAGCCTCTTTCAGGTAGTTGAGCCAAACCAGGGATAAATATTCGTCTTATAATGACACAGAAAGAGGCCATTCAGCCCATCGTGCCACAGTTGGCTTCCAAGGAAGCATCCCATTAATCCTACAGGTGCTCTCATAACTTCTCTGTGCACCTGTAATATTACTGTGCTATATTTTGGGGACCAGTTTAATTTTAATGGGGGTTATGCATTGCCTCAGTCTGAGACTCAATACACAGCCCTTTCTTCACTGGATAACGGCCCCTTATAAGTCAAGACACTGATGCAATGGTCAGTGCTGACTGTTCCACACTTTAATTGAATTTTCATATATATGTGCACATACTTAGTTTGTATTTATATCCCCTTGGTCAGTGGGCATGAGAAAAGAAAATGATTAATTTTTGTAATTCTGAAATCCATCACCAGAAATAATTTTTTGCTCTGCATATTCACCAGGGTGCAATCTGAAGCATTAAATCAAAATGAGAAGAGACAAATTATTTGTATTGTAGTTCAAACTGGGTTCCATTTGAAAATTAACAACCCTCTGAAGAGCATGGCAAACGGAATGAAGCTATTCTACCAAGAATTGAGTGGAAGCAGACTTCAATTTTGAAGAGGGTAATCTTTTTTCAAATGATGAGAAATTAAACCAAATGATGGAGAACGTGTTTTACCTTTGGGATTGGCCACACTGACTTTAATGACGTTTTCTTTCTGGTCCTATATATTCTTCAGAAGATGAAACAACATCAATATTTTGTTGGTGCTGGCACCATAATTGAATTAATTCATTTGGAGAGCCACGTTGAAAATAAACAGGTAATGGCTTTATTGAAAGAATTCTGTAATTTTGCATGAACAGTAACCTATTTATTAGTGAACAAAGGAATTGGGTATATATTTTAAATCAATGAACAGAATGATTATTAGTAGATGTTTGCTTCAAATGCAATTACACTGAATTTTCTTAAAATGCCAAATGCTCTTCTAAAATCAATTTGTCTGGTTGATATCTGCATGAGATACTTCAGCAGCAAAGTTAAACACTTTAGGTAGCTTGGGTGCAAGTGTAATCAGCTTTAAAAACATTAATCAGTTAGCCTTAAGTTCTCTTGATTTTAATGTAACTTCTGTAATTAATGTAACTGATTACTTAGCTTCATGCCCTTTGTAAACCAGAACCATATTTATGAATACATTTGCATTTTGACCTCCTTACCACCCCACAGTAATGAAACTTGAAACTGATTCCAAGTTTAATTTGTTTATTTTTGCCAACATTTTGTTTTCTCAATATTCTCAACATTGTTCCTACTGTTCAATACCTAGGTATGCTGAAGTAATGAAGAGTCTTTGTAAAACGTGAATTTGAAATATTAATAAGCAAAATACACAGAACATTTTCATTATGTAATGCATTTTTTGCTATGTTTAACTTTCTTTCTGCTTTTGTTCCCTTGAAATGATATTTCATTCCTGTTTTGATCATGGGAACCAAAGTGTTGTGGAGAGAGTGGTCTCTCCAGAAGGCAATTAGGGGTGGGGACAGGAAGATGTGATGGGTGGCGGAATCATGTTGAAGATGGTGGAAAAGCTGGAGCATGATGTGGTGCATACGGAGACTGGTGGCGGGCCTTGTTCCATCTGAGGGGAGGACGAGTGAGAGAAAGACAGCTGGATACAGAGGAGACGCAGGTGAGGGTCCATCGACAACAGGATGGGGATGCCATGTTTACTAAAGATAGAAACATCTCAGGTTGCCTGGAGTGGAAGTCAACTTGGGAGTAGATGCAGCAGGGAGATAGAAATTGCGAATAGAGGATGGAGTCCTTGCAAGGAGCAGGGTGGGAGGAAGTGCAGACGGTGCAGTCAAGTTGGGAGTCAGTGGGTTTGTAGTAGATGTCAGTCAATATTCAGTGATGGAGACAGAGAGGACAAGAAAAAGGGGAGAAGTGTCAGAGATACTCCAAATTAATTTGAGTGCCGAATGGAAGTTAATGGTAAATTAGACGAGATTAATGACTTCTGCATGGTTGCAGCAGGCAGTCTCAATGCAATGGAGAAGGAGGTGCCGAATGGTGCCAGAGTATATTTGAAACAAGGAGGGTTCAACATAATCAACAAAAGGACAGACATAGCTGGGGCCCTTGTCAGTGCCAGTGATTACACATTTGACTTGAAGATGTAAAAGGACTCCAAAGTGAATTTGTTAAGGGTGAGGACAAGTTCTGTCAGGTTCAGGAGAGTGTTAGTTGAGGGGAGAGGAGTAGAATGTTTGTTGTACATCACATAATTTGGAAATTCTGGACAATTGGAAATTGGAGGCCATGAAAGGTTGTAAGTGCAAGGATAATATTCAATAATTGAATGTTTTTTGGAGAATTTAGAACTAGCTACAAGTTGCAAATACAGAGTTGATGAGTTGATGGGATTTAGAGTGTACGATAGGATATGAACAGTTGAGTGTTGAATAGCTGAGATTGGTGAAGAACAGAGAAAGGGATGCTGGTCAATAGAGCTTTAGAATTATCTTGTCTGGAGATGAACAAGCAATGGATGCAGGCATTGTCATCACATGGGCAGAATGGGAGGATGTTATGATATTTTATTTTGAAATTGAATTACATATGTTCTCAAATCTAGGAGGAATACTAAAACAGACCTTTGACTCTCTTCCTCCTACACAGGGTAATCTTATTCCTTTTAAAATATGAGACATATCGGAATCTTCCAGACAAAAGCAGAAGCATTTTTCTGCTTCCTCAGACAGGCATTAAAATCACCGCCACCCCAGCTCCTCATATTGCAGACAGTCGATAAGGCACAAATGCAATAAACTGAGTTTTCTTGGTGAGGAATGAGCTCTTCTCTCTGCAAAGCCCAAATGTATCATTGCACTGGAGAAAATCCTATTATCAGTCTGTAAGGATATAAAGTTTGCAGCCACAGTCAGCTAATTATTAAAATTAGACATCTTTATCAGGAATAAATGTCTGCCATTTCACCAAATGCTGCTGTTTGGGCACATTAAATCCCCGTGAAACTAAGATACAACGGCATTTCATTTTGACTTTTCTCTCTCACTGCAAAGTAGATTTCTTTTCCACTTTGCAGCAGAACCAAAATGTAATAATGCACTAATAACTTTATCTGATTTGATTGGATACTACATAATTCAAAGCTTTTCACTGTATCTCAGTACACATGACAATAATAAACCTAAATTTAAACCAAAACTAAATGCGGATATTGTTTTCATCTCTGCATGACTGAGGATGTGTCTCTGATTTTACCATCTGCTCCTGTTGCCTGCTTTTATCTGAATGCCAAGGCAGGCAGATTAACCTCCCTCAAACGATTGCAAAACTTCCTTTGAAACTATGCGCTGGGAATTATATGCGAGGAACCAAGAGTGACTTTCTTTGGAGTTACCTACCATTGTTTCCTTGTGAGAGCCATGGGGATATTGTTTTCCCATGGCTCAATAAATAGATGATTATGTAGATCCTTATGGGGGGCTATTCTCTCCTTTGTACCTTTTTGCCCTTCCCATACCTGTAGAATATCTTAATTTTCCTTTATCTTGTCTGCCAGAGCTATTGCATATCTTTTTGCCCTTATGATTTCCCTCTAAAGTGTACTCCTACATTTCATATATTCCTCAAGGCATTTGCTTGATCCCAATTGCCTATTCCCGACATATATCTCCTGTTTTTCAAACCAGTGACTCAATATTCCTCATCAAGAAGGTCGGAAGAAGGGGCTTGACCCGAAACATCATCCATTCCTTCACTCCATAGATGCTGCCTGTCCCGCTGAGTTACTCCAGCATGTTGTGACTACACTCATTAACCAGAGTTCCTTTAACCTGCCAGCCTTGTCCTTTATTCCAGCAGTAACATGCTGTACCTGAACTCTCCCTATCTCACCTTTAAAAGCCTCCCACATGCCAGATACCCTTTTACCTGCGCACAGTATCTCCACGTTGATCTCCACAAGTCCCCGTCTAATACCTTCAAAATGATTCAAGGCTCTACCTTGTGGACCTTACTTTTTCCATAAGACATTCCTATTGCAAGTCCATTGTTGTGTCCTCTCTTGAGGTGCCCGCAATTTATTTTTTAAGAAAACCTTCCTGGACACACTTAAGAAATTCCATCCCACCCATGCCCTTTGCACGATTGCATTCCGGTCAATATCAAGGAAGTTAAAAATCACCAACTATTATGACCTAATTATTTTCACAGCTCCCAGATCAGATATCTGTGATGTTCCTTCATATTTGCTTCTCAAATTCTTGCTGACTATTGCGGTGCCTATAATAGATCTTTGACGCTGGCATTAAGGAGGCAGCATACAATTCTGGAGTCTTGCTTGGATGCAAGGGCACGAAAAAGAAAAGAATGACCTGTTAAAAATGACTTGATTTTGTTTATTTACAGTGCCTTGCAAAAGTATTCATACCCCTTGAACTTTTCCACATTTTGTCACGTTACAACCACAAACGTAAATGTATTGTATTTGGATTTTATGTGATAGACCAACACAAAGTGGTGCATAATTGTGAAGTGGAAGGAAAATGATACATGGTTTCCAAATTTTATTACAAATAAAAAACTGAAAAGTGTGGCGTGCAAAAGTATTCAGCCCCCCTGAGTCAATACTTTGTAGAACCACCTTTCGCTGCAATTACAGCTGCAAGTCTTTTGGGGTATGTCTCTACCAGCTTTGCACATCTAGAGACTGAAATTTGTGCCCATTCTTCTTTGCAAAATAGCTCAAGCTCAGTCGGATTGGATGGAGAGCGACTGTGAACAGCAATTTTCAAGTCTTGCCAGAGATTCTCAATTGGATTGAGGTCTGGACTTTGACTGGGCCATTCTAACACATGAATATGCTTTGATCTAAACCATTCCATTGTAGCTCTGGCTGTATGTTTAGGGTTGTTGTTCTGCTGGAAGGTGAACTTCCGCCCCAGTCTCAAGCCTTTTGCAAACTCTAACAGGTTTTCTTCCAGGATTGCCCTGTATTTGGCTCCATCCATCTTCCCATCAACTCTGACCAGCTTCCCTGTCCCTGCTGAAGAAAATCATCCCCACAGCATGATGCTGCCACCACCATGTTTCACAGTGGGGATGGTGTGTTCAGGGTGATGTGCAGTATTAGTTTTCCACCACACATAGCGTTTTGCATTTAGGCCAAAAACTTCAATTTTGGTCTCATCAGACCAGAGCACCTTCCTTCACATGTTTGCTGTGTCCCCACATGGCTTGTGGCAAACTGCAAACAGGACTTCTTATGGCTTTGTTTCAACAATGGCTTTCTTCTTGCCATTCTTCCATAAAGGCCCGATTTGTGGAGTGCATGACTAATAGTTGTCCTGTGGACAGATTCTCCCACCTGAACTGTGGATCTCTGCAGCTCCTCCAGAGTTACCATGGGCCTCTTGGCTGCTTCTCTGATCAATGCTCTCCTTGCCCGGCCTGTCAGTTTAGGTGGACGGCCATGTCTTGGTAGGTTTGCAGTTGTGCCATACTCTTTCCATTTTCAGATGATGGATTGAACAGTGCTCCGTGAGATGTTCAAAACTTGGGATATTTCTTGATAACCTAACCCTGTTTTAAACTTCTCCACAACTTTATCCCTGACCTGTCTGGTGTGTTCCTTGGGCTTCATGATGCCCAAGGAACATTGTTTGTTCACTAATGTTCTCTAACAAACCTCTGAGGCCTTCACAGAAGAGCTGTATTTATACTGAGATTAGATTACACACAAGTGGACTCTATTTACTAATTAGGTGACTTCTGAAGGCAATTGGTGCACTGGATTTTATTTAGGGGTATCAGAGTAAAGGGGGCTGAATACTTTTGCACGCCACACTTTTCAGTTTTTTATTTGTAACATAATTTGAAAACCATGTATCATTTTCCTTCCACTTCACAATTATGCACCACTTTGTGTTGGTCTATCACATAAAATCCTAATAAAATACATTTACGTTTGTGGTTGTAACGTGACAAAATGTGGAGAAGTTCAAGGGGAATGAATACTTTTGCAAGCCACTGTATATCACACTGACTACCAGTTCCAAAGGGTGACACCAGCTACAAGCTGTTCACAGTCAGCATGTCTTGTATTCCACCACTGAACCCAGCAAAGCAGTAATGACAAAACGTAAATTACTGGAGGAACTCACCGGGTCAGGCAGCATATGTAGAGGGAATGGACTGAAGAAGGGTTCCAATCCGAAATGTCGTTTGTCCGTTCCCGCCGCAGATAGAAACATAGAAACATAGACAATAGGTGCAGGAGGAGGCCATTCGGCCCTTCGAGCCAGCACCGCCATTCATTGTGATCATGGCTGATCACCCCTATCAATAACCCGTGCCTGCCTTTAGCCCCTAGAGCTCTATCTAACTCTCTCTTAAATCCATCCGGTGATTTGGCCTCCACTGCCCTCTGTGGCAGGGAATTCCACAAATACACAACTCTGGGTGAAAACTTTTTTTCTCACCTCAGTCTTAAATGACCTCCCCTTTATTCTAAGACTGTGGCCCCTGGTTCTGAACTCGCCCAACATTGGGAACATTTTTCCTGCATCTAGCTTGTCCAGCCCTTTTATAATTTTATATGTTTCTATAAGATACCCCCCCCTCATCCTTCTAAACTCCAGTGAATACAAGCCTAGTCTTTTCAATCTTTCCTCATATGACAGTCCCGCCATCCCAGGGATCAATCTCGTGAACCTACGCTGCACTGCCTCAATCACAAGGATGTCCTTCCTCAAATTAGGAGACCAAAACTGTCCACAATACTCCAGATGTATTAGACTCCAGAGCTGTATACAACTGCAGAAGATGCTGCTTGACCCGCTGAGTTCCTGCAGCACTGCATTTTGCTCAAGATTCTAGCATCTGAAGAAGGGTCTCGACCTGAAACATGACCTATTCCCTCTATCCAGAGATGCTGCCTGTCCCACTGAGTTACTTCAGCATTTTGTGTCTATCTTCAATGTAAACCAATGCAGCTCCTTCCCACACACTAGCATCTGCAGTTCCTTCTGTCACTGACACAGTAGTGGCTTTGTCAAGAGAGGCTCCAGATCTGCCCTGCGTTTGGCCAGGGAAGGCTGGCATGCAATCAGCAACAATCAGTCAGTCAACTGAGGTATCACACCCTGTGGACAAATGTATGTGATGATTTTAATATTTTTTAAATATATGATAATATTTAATCTGGTAAATACCCTTATGGTATTTATTAAATTACTATACCAAGTGGAACATGTTGGGTCCTGTCCCTTCAACGCGCGTTTGGGGGGGGGGGGTGGGGGTAGCCTGTGGCGTCACACACACATTAGCCAACCCCCCTACCCACACAGGGAGGGGAGGGAGGGGGTAGTGGGGGGAGAAGAGGGGAGAGGGGGGTAAAGGGAGGGGGAGGGGGAGAGGTGGGCAGAGAGGGGGGGGAGAGGGGAGAGGGGAGGAGGGGAGAGAGGAGGGGCAGAGAGGAGGAGGGGCGGAGGATGAGGGGCAGAGAGGAGGAGGAGCAGTTGGGAGGAGGGGGGGAGATAAGGAGGGGGGAGATAAGGAGGGGGGAGAAGAGGAGGGGAGCCAGGTGAGCGGGCTGCGGGCGAGCGGGCTGCGGGCAAGCGGGCTGCGGGGCCCACGGCGAGCGGGCGGCGGAGACTTGAGGGAGATCTGAGGACGGTCCAAAGCAGCGGAGTGCTGGCCAATCATGGCTTCTGCGAGGGGAAGCCCACCCACGCGCGTGACAGACGATTGGGCGGGGGAGACGGAGAGGCGGTTCATCACTGTGACAGCCAGAGATCGCCAGGTGGGATCGGGATCACCAGCGAGGAAAAGTTGCCACGATTCCCCTTCAATTGACGGAGGAATTGCAGGTCTCCAAAAACGGCCTCTCCCAGGGCCACCTTCCCACCGCGCTGCCCCGCACCTTCACGTAGCCACCATGTTCTAGAAGTTCAAGGAGCACAGTGGAGCGTGTAGCACGACCTGAACAGCAGTTTAAAAACGTCAAGTGACAAATTTAAAGAAGTGGAAGTTAAGAAGTCAAGAAGTACAGAAGACAGAACAGGGGTGACCTCACTTGCAGCGCAAGCAGAGGCAGGCAGGCCTCTGCTTGCGTCATCAGGCAGGCCTCTCTTGTTATGTCATCAGCGAGATCATCTCGTTTATTTTCTAAGTTATTTGAGATTTGTGAACATTTTCATAAACAACGCGAGAAATAATGCATGAAATTTTCAGATAAGGTGATTTCTGACATCATGGCGTAAATCTCTATCGGAATATGTAAAAATTTCACTGTTAGCGCGTCGTGTTTTCGAGGAGATGTGAAATGCACATGAACATCACACACACAAATAAATACACATCTAAGATCAGAGTTTTATAAGTATAGGGATATTTATCATTTTAGTAATTATATTTTAAAAAGAACTTAAATATTTTTGCAAAGTTTTCTGAGTATCTCTGACACTATTATATTACAATAAACTTACCAAGGGGCTTAGTAGTATCATGGTTTCAGCTAGAAATCTACTTACTGCTTGGAAGCCATTCACCCACCGAATATCAGATATATGCAGTGGATTCATGAGTTTCGCCCTTCACATCTGGAGTGGGCAGTCCAGCATGATTTTTCCCATTACGGAAAATAATTTCTAATGCACAGTGCGAAGCGGTAGACTTGCTGCCTTACAGCGCAGAGACCCAGGTTTGATCCTGGCTATGGAGTTTTAAGTTCTCCCTGTGAACTAGATGGGCTTTCTCCAGTTTCCTCCCACATTCCAAAGACATACCGGTTTGTAGGGTAAATGGCATGGTAAAAATTGTAAAATGCCTTTAGTGTGTAGGATAGTGTTAGTGTGCGGGGATCGCTGGTCAGCGCTGGTCGGCGTGGACTTGGTGGGCCGAAGGGCCTGTTATCTCTAAACTAAACTAAACTAAACTGTTACATTTTAGTAATAAATAATATTTAAGAGTGTAAAGAGTTAAACACGATTGAACAAACAGAATATCTTTAAGAGAATTCAGCCTTGCCTCAAGATATTCTGCTTTGGATATGTCATAAGTGTAATGTTCTCTTTCTTTCCCACATTTATAATGAGCTACTGTACATGTTAACTTCTTGGTGCTTTAATAATTGATGAAAAGGCCATAGCTATCTACAGCAAAAGATTTTGATGTAAAGAACTGTAGACGCCAACTGCCGTGACAATGTGGATATGCTTAAAAGAAACTTAGCGAATCATCTTGAGGCATCCTTATTTTACCTACGCATTAACTTTCAGGGATGATGTATTAACCAGAGAATACTAAAATAACAACTTCTCAGAATAATGAGATTTGGAAACGTCAGTAACTAATTTAGTTGGAGTGTTTTGCTAAGAATCTTTCATGTGATCTAGAGTCCTGCATCAAATTCATATCACCACAGTCATTAATCTGAGTTTCAGCATTGAGCACAGTTAGGTTTGCTGCAGTATAAAATAAATGGGAGTGCCCAATTTGTAGCTCTCTCTGTTCACAGGATTCCATAAAACCATAAGACATAAGGAGCAGAATCAGGCCATTTGGCCGTTCGATCATGGCTAATCTATTTTTCCCTCTCAACCCCATTCTACTGCCTTCTCCCCGTAACCTTTAATGCCCTTATTTATCAAGAACCTATAAATCTCTGCTATAAAAATGCCCAATGGGAGCGGCATTGGGTAGTGGTTGAGCTGCTGGCTTACAGCGCCAGAGACCCGGGTTCGATCCTGACTACGGCTACTGTCTGTACGGAGTTTGTACATTCTCCCTGTGACTGCATGGGTTTTCTCCTGGTGCTCTGGTTTCCTCCCACACTCCAAAAACGTACAGGTGTGTCAATTGATTCACTTCCGTAAATTTGAAAAATGTCCCTAGTGAGTAGGATAGCGCTAGTTCACTGGTTGGTGTGGACTCGGTGAGCTGAAGGAGCTGTTTCTGCACTGTATCTCAAAAGTCTAAAGACTTAGCCTCCACCGCCACACTGTGACAACCTAGCCTGTAAACTCAAATTAAAGGTTTTCATTTCAAATTCCCTTATTTGATCTGTATCAATTTTGCAGATCTTGTTGGTTTGAACAATGTATCTGTAGTGCTTTCTTTGGCTTTTCCAAGTTCACTAGGCTTAATCCAGCCTTGGTCCAAACACAAGCCAATGTGTCAAATTCCTGAGGTTAAGCCCAGGGAGTATTCAACTGAAATAAAAACAGCAAATGTTGGAAACCGTCAACAAGTTGGGGAACGCGTTGAAAGAGAAGCAATATTAATGTTTCAGGCCAAAAACCAGGGCCATAGATGCAATCAAGTTCCATCACCTATTTACTTCCCTTCAAGACACACACAATCCTGACTTGGAAGTATTTAACTATCCCTTCATTGTTCTGGGTCTACATCTTAAAGTTTCATGCCTTCACCGGAAGGACTGATGTACCAAAATGAAGTGGCTCATCACTATGTTTTCAATGGTAGATAAGGATGGGGGAAAAATGACGGCCTTGCCAGCAACTCCAATATCCTACACTGATTTTATTTTTTAAACAGATCTGTATTTTTCTGGCACTCCACTTTCAAAAGCAGAAGTTTATCACTAGCTTAAATGCATTGAGAAGCTCTTTAGCTGCCAAAACACAACTCCAAGTATTCGCAATAACGCCAATATGACATTTCCACATCAGACATTTCAATTACCTCCCAGATGAAACCAATAAAAGTACCGAATTGTTCAGAGTTATGGACACTTTGCTGCTGTTGGCTGAGTCAATGCCATTGGAAATATGGTTGTTCCTTCCACAGATGTATTTCACTTCAAACACTGATTGCTAGAAGTGTCACTTTATTCATTAGTTCCGCTGTATTTGAATGATGACGACAGATTTAAAACTGGTGTTCTTGCTGTGCCACCATTTCTCAATTGTCCCAATGCTACTCCTGCCAGATAGTTTGCCAGATTGACTGATTTCTCTGTAGCTATTGTTAAACACACTGTCAGAAAATTCCACTTCATTAACTACTAGACTAAGTGGGATCCGTTGGGTCCCATTCTCACACGGGAGGCCTGGTCCCCCAACGCAATATTCCACCACTCGCCCACAACCCACAACTGCACAGGCACGGCTGACGGGATTCCGTTGTGACGCTCCTGGTCCCCCCTCAAACCCCACCCCACCCCGCCTCTTGCCCTTCCACCGTCCCATTATGGATTACAGTTTTGCTTTTGTTTGAGTCACAAGTGCACCATCAACATTATTAAGCGCGGTGACAACATATTTGCTATTCCAACAACAAAGCCGACATAAGCCAAGAGTATTTTGATTTCAACCAGCAAAACCAAAGCCAAGCACTATATTTCACACTCGCATCACATGCCTCTGGTCATCTTCCTGTTGCACACTCAAGCTGAACCAAGGAGTGCCATTGGAGCAAGCTTGTGGGGAGTCACTCCAGCACCTTGTTTATTTTTCAACATATTAGTGAACTGTTTTCTCTCGCTCCATTTATCAGTAACAATCTTGAATTTATTATGCAATAAATTAAAGATGGGTGAAGGTCATAAGTGATAGGAGTAGGATTAGGCCATTAGGTCATAAGGTCATAAGTGATAGGAGTAGGATTAGGCCATTTGGCCCATCACGTCCACTCCGCCATTCAAACATGGCTGATCTATCTCTCCCTCCTAACCCCATTCTTTTGCCTTCTCCCCATAACCTCTGACACCTGTACAAATCAAGAATCTATCCATCTCTGCCTTAAAAAAATATCCACTGACTTGGTTTCCACGGCCTTCTGTGGGAAAGAATTCCACAAATTCACCACCCTCTGACTAAAGACTGAACATTACTCTGATTCGGGTCAGTCAAAATGTTGGGATTTATCTTATCAGCTGTAATTAGCACTTCAAAGCCGAGATGGACACTATTTCTGCCTAATTAATTGTCATAGACATTTTAGTTCCCTTTCTGGATTTCACTTCCATATTTATTTTCATCATGCCACTGAAGCAAATTGTTTTGTCACGTTAAATGACTTTCATTTGCAAATGCACCAAAAATTAATAAAGTAAAGCAGCTTAAACGAGTAACCTTCTCTCTACTCATGCATTCCCAATTTCTCTCTGCCTCTTTCTCTTTAAGGCCCATCTCCACAGAGACCTGGTGTCATATTGTAAAGAAGAATGGCAAAATCCCGACTTGTAACAATATTTATTGCAAGCATATCTGAGGGAAAACGGATAAATTGATTATTCATCATCCTCGGATCACAGCTGGGTTGTCAGTGAACTCATAAGCATCTCTGATATTCTAAATTAAACACCTTGTGTACATAAGATTAGGTCAGGGTTCCCAACGGAATAAATCACACTTCAATTTAAACAGTCCTGTTTACAATGTTGTAAATTAAGAATTTGTCAATATTTTCAAAATACTCTATCAGTACTTGTTGCTGAAATTGAGCCTCAATCTGTGAAATCATTTACCAGAGGAAGTCGGATCATGCATTGAAGCCAGAATACAGTAATACGTTGTCTAAACTATTCTCCTCAGGAAAGGAAATAACATTTTACATCTCTGGCCTTTCTCCAACGATCTGCCTGTCAAGACCTCTCCTCACCTGTGTTCATCTACCACATGCTAATGCTTTGTTCTGCCCCTCCTCTCGTCTAGCATTCTTCCCCGTGACCTACAATCAGTCTGAAGAAGGCTCCCGATCTGAAACGTCACCTGTCCATGTTCTCCATAGATGCTACTTGACCCACTGAGTTACTCCAGCACTTTGTATCTTTTTTGAAAACCAGCATCTGCAGCTCCTTTTTTTCTAAAAGCAGGTATACTTTTTACTATAAGCATTCAACGATTCTTTAACATAGAAAGAAATGAGTATCAAAAATAACTCTTCCTTCCTTGTAAAAAATAGTAGAATCAGTCATAGTGGTACTTTATTGTCACATGTAACTAGGTACAATAACATTATTTTTATGCATACAATTCATTAAAATCTTACTGTGCATAACCACAATCATATAGAAGTACAAACGTATAAGAATGTTAGATTATACTGAGTTAGTACACAGGAGTCATATAGTTATAATACAAGCAAACAGAATCATTGATCACTGACTTCATACCAACCATCAAGGACCCATTTATAATAAATTGATTAATTCTCCCCATATTTCGATTAATTACCCAGATTCTAATACTTACCTACACATAAGGGCAATTCAGTGACCAATTAGTCACCCAATCAACATGTCTTTGGCGGTGCTGGCTCGAAGGGCCAAATGGCCTCCTCCTGCACCTATTTTCTATATGAGAAAGGTAGAACACCTGTTGGGAATAAACAGTCACAGAGAGAACATGCAAACTCCATATAGACAGAACCTGACTTCAGGATTAAGTCTAAATTGCTGGCACTGAGGTGGCAGCTCTGACAGCTGTGTCATTGCACCATCCAAATTTGACAAAGGTTGTGCACATTGAGCTCAAGCTCTTTCATTCCCAAATTAGACATCTTCACTACAAAATCATTTTGTTCCTAGTAATATCTGGTTGCAAGCACAGCAAAGATGAAAGCCAACCTGATCTTAAGCCTTGGGACTTAATTGAAAGCAGACCAGCAAGCTGTAAGTATCTGCTGGGAATCTTAGGAATAGACCTGAGAAGAGGTGTATCAACAGTAGAGCTCTCATGGGTCCTGGTAATCCGTATGGAGTGATTGAAAGTAGGAAAAGGAAAAAAAAGAGGGAGAGAGAGAAAATTAAAATGGGGTGGGGGGGGGGGGGGGGGGGGGAGTTAGAAGAGGCACAGTGGCAGCACGGTGGAGCTGCTGTCTTACAGCACCAGAGATCCATTTTCAATGCTGACTACGGACACTTTCTGTATGGAGTTTGTATGTTCTCTCTGTGACTGCATGGGTTTTCTCGAGGTGCTCCGGTTTCCTCCCACATTCCAAAGACGTGCATGTTTGTAGGTCAATCGGCTTTGGTAAATTGTCCCTAGTGTGTAGGATAGAATTAGTGTACGGCAGTTCGCTGGTCGCGTAAACTTGCCGGGTCAAAGAGCCTGTTTCCATGGTGCATTTCCACGCTAAACTAAACTAAAGTGAGGGAAGAGAAATGGAACAGCACTTTGGATCTCATTTTAATCACTTCTTTCTTTGGGCTTTTGACTTGTTTATAACAAAAGGAATCGAATATAGGAGCAAAGAGGTCCTTCTGCAGTTGTACAGAGCCCTAGTGAGACCACACCTGGAGTATTGTGTACAGGTTCCCTAATTTGAGGAATGACTTTCTTGCTATTGAGGGTGTGCAGCGTAGGTGTACAAGGTTAATTCCCAGGATGGCGGGGCTGTCATATGCTGAGAGAATGGAGCAGCTGGCCTTGTACACTCTGGAGTTTAGAAGGATGAGAGGATATCTCATTGAAACATATAAGATTGTTAAGGGCTTGGACACACTAGAGGCAGGAAACATGTTCCCGATGTTGGGGGAGTCCAGAACCAGGTGCCACAGTTTAAGAATAAGGAGTACGCCATTTAGAACGGAGACGAGGAAACACTTTTTCTCACAGAGAGTGGTGAGTCTGTGGAATTCTCTGCCTCAGAGGGCGGTGGAGGCAGGTTCTCTGGATGCTTTCAAGAGAGCTAGATGGGGCTCTTAAAAATAGCGGAGTCAGGAGATATGGGGAGAAGGCCGGAACGGGGTACTGATTGGGGATGATCAGCCATGATCACATTGAATGGCGGTGCTGGCTCGAAGGGCCAAATGGCCTACACCTGCACCTATTGTCTATTATCTATTATCTATTACTATTCAGACTTTTGTTCTTTTTCTGTGAGGGGAGGTTTAATTAAGGTGTTGGGAGGTTTATTAAACTATGGGAGGTTTTATTAATACGTTGTTGTCATCAACACAGAAATGGCCCCATGACCATGTATCTTACCAGTCTGCTCAGCTTGGTATCATTACTTACTAAAATGATTCCAATCTATCCATGCTATCCCTTTCAGTTTACCTTTTCCAGGACTGCATGGTTTCTGATACTATCAATAGTTTTACAATCAGTATTCTCAACACAGAGGACTTTGGATAGTCCCCTGTATGCATCTTACAATTCAATCAATCATTGGTTTAGACTGTGCCATGGGGTTCTTTCCTGTCCAACAAATAAATTCAAAACAAAAGACAAAAAACAAGCACTACTATTTCTTCATGACTGCATCTGGGCAACATTGACAAGGCAAGCATTTATTGTCCATCCTTAATTGCTCTACATTGTAATGTTGACATGAACACACAACCTTCTGACTCAGGAGATAAGAGTCTTACTGACTGAGTTAAAGTATTGCAGTGTGTTGAATGAATCATCTCTTGATTCATCGAGGCTGTACAAGAATCACAACAGCAGATGATGAGCTTGTAAAAATATACCATCTGCTTTGGATGACTGTCATTCCATTGTCTAAATCCGCACAATCATAATCTCATCACCAATGTAGAGTCGCTAAGCTCTTTGTATTGCTTTACGCACAAGCAAATAACAGAGGTACACCTATAAATAGAACATACTTTATAAAGTATCTTTCAATTAACAATAATGATGCAATATAATGTATGAAAGTCATCCTACATGGTATATTCAATTCTTAAAGGCACTAATATACACTGTATACCTTGCAGTACAGCACAGGACCAGGCCGTTCGGTCTACACAGCCTACAAAAAAGAGAGAAACCTAGGCAATCCAATAACCCTTTACATTCATAAAATTATTCAACAAATTAGCTGCTTACCTCATAATACAACTCACCCAACTTACTCACCATCCATGGTTTTCTTTATTGAAAGATTGCCACTGCAGGCTGTACCTGCATTACTCACAATGCAAACCCACCTCTGAAGATAACGTTTTATTCACTGTCATTCTGCTTCGCAACAGCTCCATGTCACATAGCTTTCCTTCAATTTTCTAAATGCAGAACATATGAATGCTTCACACAAACCACTGTCCCCCATCCTTCCAGGAAAGCCTCATATACCTCTTGGTTCTATTTCAGCCCAAGCTTCATATTCCTCCACAGATGGAGCTGTCGCAAAATATCAGTTGCAATGATGTTGGTTCATCATTACGTGTGCCTGAGGCACAACATCCGGCCTTGTGGAGAGAGCTGTCTGCATTCACTGAATTTTCATCCTGGGATGTACTTTCTTTCATTATCTTAAGGCCCTGTCCCACTTGGCGACTGCCGGCATCATTGACTGACACATCAGGTCGCTGTAAAAGTCGCAGTGTGATGCGGCGAGACGCGGTGTGACACGGCAGTGACCCGGTGTGAAGCGGCATGATGACGTATTGACACATGGTGTTTCCTCAAGTGTCGCAACATTTTTTTTGTCGCCGCTGTATTTTGAAATGTTCAAAATCTTTTGCCGACCGTGATATGACGCGTGCTGTTGGCGAAAGAAAATCACCAAGTGGACAGTAGCCATTGAATTAAAGTTTTCTACAGCTACCTGTTGATCCTGTCAATGACCCTTCAGAATTTAACCTTTTCCTCCAAGTTTCGGTCTGAAGAAGGCACCGCACTCAAAAAACGTCACTTATCCATTCCCTCCACAGATGCGGAACAGTAGCGCAGGAGTGGCACATTGGTGCAACTGGTAGAGATGCTGCCTCACACCGTCAGAGACCCAGGTTTGATCCTGACCTCAGGTGCTGTCTGTGTGACGTTTGCACATTCTCCCTGTGATTCCTCCGGGTGCTCTGGCTTGCTCCCACATCTCAAAGACGTGCGGGTCTGTAGGTTAATTGGCCTATGTAAAATGAGCCCCAATGTGTAGGGAGTGAATGAGGAAGTGGGATAACATAGGACTAGTGTGAAGGGGTGATCGATGGTTGTTGTGGACTCTGTGGGTCAAAGGGCCTGTTTCCATGCTGTAACTCTAAACATAAACAAGAATCTGCCTGACCAGTTGAGTTCCTCCAGAACTTGTTGTTTTGCTTTATATTCCTCTATCAGACCGCCACTTAGCCTCTTTAAATTCAGTCATTGATCATCTCCACACCCACGCAACTGAAGCCTCAGTGATCAACTACTTCGTGACTTAATCTTGTAACTCCCAAACCAGCTGATGCTTGGGAAATAAATACATAGGGTTTAACAATCAACGGAAAGCACATCGAGAATTAAATCAGCATTGCAATTAGACTATTCTTGAATCTGTCAGTTCAGTGAGAGGTACCTGATCTTCCTGTGAGTACATCTATCTATCTATATATACTTTTAAAACTGTGTGTGTGTGTCTGCCGATCGCCGTCCGGCCGGCTGCATTCCGTTTTTTTCTCAGATAAGATTTTCGCCCTTTGGTTCCCTGCTCCGCCTAAACTGGACCCTCAGACGCCGCCATTTTTTCCATTTCGCCAGACGTTACGCTTGTACATTCACAAAGGCATTCCTCGTTACGTTTAGACGTTTTTAAGTAAACCATTACCCAAGCAAAATTCCCCCCCCCCCCCACCCCCCCCCCCCCCCCCCCCCACGCCACAACCCCCCAAAATCCCCCCCCCCCCCCCCCAAACCGAATTGCTCAGCTTATCTAAATCAATCAAACGTGCTCTCACCCATAGAATGTTGGGTGAACGTTCCATGTGTGATGGCACATGGCCCTCTCAGTTGTACTAGGTCCTAGGTAATGTTGCTGGTTATGAGGACCGGGCAGTGCGCTGGGTTAACCCCACCTCAAATCCGTAGGCCGAGCACCTACCCCTGTCTCCCCCCGGGGGACGTCCCAGCGAGAAAGAGGCGTCCTCGCCCCGACCGTGGCGGCCAAGCCCCAGCAGGCCTCTCTCTCCCCCTCCATCCCCTGCCTCCGCAACCCCCCACCCAACACCCCTAACTGGCCCCACCTCAGCCTCGCGGCCATCCCCACCCCCCCCAACAAAGCCCCCGCACCAACTCAATACACCCCCCCCATTCAACCGAGGCTCTTCCCCCTACTCCAGCGCACGAATCCCCCGCGCCTCCCTAGGCCCGCCTCCTCCGACCCCCTCCACTCCCCCGCTCCCACCCTCCCCTTCCTCTCACCCTCCACTCCCTCCACACCCTCCCCCCCCCACCTCCCCCTCCACCTCCCCACCCCCACCCTTCCCCTCACTGGAGCTTGAACCCGCACCTCCTGCTACCCGCTCCCCCCGCTCATAAGCTCTTCCCCAGCCCTCTCCCTCCCCCCCACCCCAGCTCTCTTCACCACTGCTCTCGTCCCTCCTCCTCTCCTCCTTCCACTCTCTCCCTCCTCTTCCCCCCCCACGCACTCTCTCTCCACTCCGCGTCCCCTCCCACTTCCTCACCGGCTCCGAATCTCTGCCCGCACCGCTGCCTTTCTCCCTCTTCTCCACCCCTCTCCTTCCCCTCTCCCTCTCCCCCCTCCCCACCGCAGCCCGCCTCCCCCTCCCCTACCCCTCCCCTCCTCCTGCCCCTCTCCCTCCCCTGCTCCCCATCCCCACCCCTCTCTACCCCCCTCACGACTTCTCCCACCCCTTCCGTCTCGCCCCACCCCCTTTTTCTCTCTACCTACCCCTTCCTCTCTCCCCCGCCCCTTCCCCCTACCCGTCCCTCTTCCACCACTCCCTCCCACCCCCTTCCCCTACCCCTCTGTCCCCTCTTCGACACTCCCCCTACCCTCTCCCCCCCCCACCACTCCCCCACCCCTCTCACCCCTCCCTGAGCCCTCTCACATCCTCCCCCACCCCCTCTCCTCCCCCTCTCCATCTCACTCTCTCCTACCCTCCCACCCTCTCTCTCCCCCACCCTCCTTCACCCCCATCTCCCCCACCCCTTCCCCTCGATCTTGCACCACTCCCTGCTACCCCTCTCCCCCATTTCCCTCCACTCTTCCCCACCTCGCCCTCCCCTTTCTCTCTCTCTCCCCCTTACCTCTTCCCCCCTCTCTCCCTCCCCACCTCTATACCATATAATATAACAATTACAGCACGGAAACAGGCCCTCTCGGCCCTTCCAGTCCGTGCCGACCATTTGTTTTCCCCTAGTCCCATCTACCTGCACTCAGACCATACCCCTCCATTCCCTTCACGTCCATATACCTATCCACTTTACTCTTAAATGTTAAAATCGATCCTGCCTCCACCACTTCTGCTGGAAGCTCATTCCACACAGCCCACCACCCTCTGAGTAAAAGAAGTTCCCCCTCACGTTACCCCCCGAAACTCTGTCCCTTAATTCTCATGTCATGCCTCTTGTTTGAATCTTCCCTACCCTCAATGGGGGAAAAAAAACGTATCCACGTCAACTCTGTCTATCCCTTTCATCATTTTAAAGACCTCAATCAAGTCCCCCTTAACCTTCTGTGCTCCAAAGAATAAAGACCTAACTTGTTCAAACTTTCTCTGTAACATAGTTGCTGGAACCCTGGCAACATTCTTGTAAATCTCCTCTGTACTCTCTCTATTTTGTTGACATCCTTCCTATAACTAGGCGACCAAAAAATTGTAACACCATACTCCAGAATTGGTCTTACCAATGCCTTGTACAATTTTACCATTACTTCCCTACTCCTATATTCAATGCTCTGATTTATAAAGGCCAGCACACCAAAGGCTTTCTTTACCACCCTATCTACATGCGATTCCACCTTCAGGGAACTATGCACAGTTATTCCTAGATCCCTCTGTTCCACAGCATTCCTCAATTCCCTACCATTTACCATGTACGTCCTATTTTGATTTGGTCCTGCCAAGATGTAGCATTCACACTTATCAGCATTAAACTCCATCTGCCATCTTTCAGCCCACTTTTCCAAATGGCCCAAATCTCTCTGTAGACTTTGAAAATCTACTTCATTATCCACAACACCACCTATCTTAGTATCATCTGCATACTTACTTATCCAATTTTCCACCCCATCATCCAGATCATTGATGTACATGACAAACAACAGTGGACCCAACACAGATCCCTGAGGCACCCCACTGGTCACCGGCTTCCAACCTGACAAACAGCCATCCACCATTACTCTCTGACATCTCCCATTCAGCCACTGTTGAATCCATCTTGCTACTCTGCCATTAACACCCAAAGATTGAACCTTCTTAACCAACCTTCCATGGGGAACCTTGTCAAAGGCCTTACTGAAATCCATATAGACAACATCCACTGCTTTACCCTCATCAATTTCCCTAAATTTCAAAAAATTCAAGGTTTGTCAAACATGACCTTCCAGGCACAAATCCATGTTGTCTGTTCCTGATCAGACCCTGTTTATCCAGATGCTTATATATATTATCTCTAAGTATCCTTTCCATTAATTTGCCCACCACTGATGTCAAACTAATAGGTCTATAATTGCTAGGTTTATTATTTGAACCCTTTTTAAACAATGGAACAACCTCTCTCCCTCTCATCCTCCTCTCTCTCCCCCTCCACTCTCCCTCCACCTCTCCCCTACCCCTCTTCCTCCCCCGCTCCTCTCCCCTTCTCCCTAACCCCTCTCCTCTCTCCTTCCCTCTCCTCTCCCCTCCCCCCCTTCCCCCACCCCTCTCTCCCACCCGCAGGGACATGCTGCCCCGCCCCCGCCCCCGCCCCCGCAAACGCATGTTGGGGGAACAGACCCAACGGGTCTGCACTTGGTCTAGTCCACAAATAAAAATGAGGAAGCTTGCTTTTCACCATGAACAGAATTGCTATAATGTTTGCACTTCCTCTTCTGAGCATATTAGTACCAAACATGTTTGTGCTGGAAAAAAAAAAGACTCAATATAGGGTACAATGGGTAAGGCAGCATCTCCAGAGAGCATGGATAGGTGACGTTTCAGGTCGGGACTCTTCTTCAGACTGAACTCAAGTGTTTGCGCTGGGTTTGTATTTCATTAAGGGTTGCCGGACACAGGCGACTTCTATCAATGCAGTATATTGTTGAAATATATCGACTGAATCATGCTGACAGCAGGATATGAGTGGGAAAGGGGAAAGGAAAGAAAAGTAAACATTTAGCCACTAAAATGCAATAATGGGTACTTACTGCATTATTATAACAACACATATAAACTATATAACCACAACACATACGTAGCTTGTCAGAGATTTGGCCAGAAAACACACATCTCTGACAAACTTTGCTGGACAATGTACATTTCTTCTAAAAACACTTTTTTAAGACTGCACAATGGTTGACACAGAATGCTGGAGTAACTCAGAGGGTCAGGCAGCATCTCTGGAGAGAAGGAATGGGTGACGCTTCGGGTCGAGACCCTTCCTCAGACCTGAACAATGCATTTACAATGTATCTGAAAAATGTATCTGGACAATGCATTTACTGGGCAGTGACGTTTAAAATACATTATTTTCTCTCCAGTTGTTAGCTTAATGAATTTCTATTTAAACTTATTTTCACATTTCAAATACAATAATCAAGGCTGGATTGCTGGATAATTCGATAATAGTTCGATCCTGACCTTGGGTGCTGTCTGTGTGAAGTTTGCACATTCTCCCTGTGACCGTGTGGGCTTCGTCCAGCTGCATTGGTTTCCTCCAACATCTCAAAAGTCCTGCAGGTTTGTAGGTGAATTGGCCTTTGTAAATTGGTTCTAGCGTGTGTGTAAATGGGTGAGAATGTGGGATAACATTGAGCTAATGTGAGCTGGTGACAATGTTTGGCATAGATTTGGTGGGGCCGAATGGCCTGTTGCCATGCTGTATCACAAAATAAAACCATTACCACAATACTGTTATCATTGTTTGTGTCTTTATTGTCTCATGACAGTTGAACTTTTAACATTTTTGCACATTCAAAAACCTGTTTTTATCTACCAAATCAAATCCCCCATTTCGGTATCTTCATTTTGCTGTCCATCTCCTCTAATTTTTTTGCTAATTTGTCTACATATAGTTAAATCTCTAACTTCCTGGTTTGATAAAAGGTCATTTATTTTCATCTTTAACTCTATCTCTTCTGACGACCAAGCTTTTTTAGTTTGTTTTTTTGTAATTCTTGTAATTCCACACAAAATTGTATTTCTGTTTTAATTCTGTTCAAAACAATCTGAAAATATGTAATCGATACCAAATAAGTTTTTGAGTCAACCTAAAAATTGTAATTGATTTTCTTTAGGGAATGAAATTAGCCCTTTGTTAAACTTCAGTCTCACACTAATGAGATCGAATCTTACTTAATCTCCAAATAAACAACAGACCACCAGATAAGGAAATACACACACGTCAGACTTCTATTCATAGACTACAGCTCTGCTTTCAATGCCATTATCCCATCCATGTTAATGTACAAACTCGTGGAACTTGGAGTCAGCACTCACCTCTGTAAATGGATCCTCGACTTCCTGACCAACAGAACACATTCAGTGAGGATAGGTGATAAATCGCATAACTGATGCCCTGTAAAAATACATTCTTATCGCCCTTCTTTACTCCTTGTACACCCACAGCTGCAGCCAAATACAAATCCAACTTAATTTACAAATTCCACATCGCCACAGTGTGCTGGATATTAGTTAATGATAAGATGGAGTACAGGAAGGAGATTGAAAACCTCGTAACCTGGTGCCAAAACAACAACCTTTCCCTGAGAGTCAGCAAGACAAAGGAGACTGCGATCGACTTCAGGAAGCGGAACACATACATGGCAGCGCCAAAGTAGAGATGGTTAAAAGCTTCAAGTACATTGTAGTAAATATCACCTGCAACTTGTCCTGAACCAACCATATCAAAGCAAAGGCTGAGAAAGCACACCAACACCTCTACTTCCTTAGAAGGCTTAGGAAGTTTGGCATATCTCCACAACACTCAGCAATTTCTAAAGATGTGCCGTAGAAATCATTTTATTGGGATGTATCACAGCATGGTTTGGGAATAGATCCATCCAAGACCGCAAGAAATTGCAGAGAATTGTAGATGCGTCCCAGACCATCACGCAAACCAACCTCCCTTCCATTGACTCCATCTACAATTCACGCTGCCTCAGCAAGGCCACCTGCATAATCAAGGATGAGTCTCACTTGTTCCTCTCCCATCTCCCATCAAGCAAGAGGTACAGGTTTGAAAATGCATACCTGCAGATCAGGGAAAGTTGCTTCCCAACTGTTATCACGCAACTGAACAATCCTATCACCAACTAGAGAGCAGTCCTGACCTACCATCTACCTCATTGGAGACCATTGGTCTATCTTTAATCGGACAATAATAGACTTAATCTTGCAGTAAATGTTATTCCCTTTATCCTATATCTGTACACTGAACAGCTTGATTGTAATCAATGTATAGTCTTTCCGCTGACTGGATAGCACACAACAAAAAATAATTTAACTGTACCTCCGTACACGTGGCAATAAACTAAACTAAATTACGCTAAACTAAACTCAACTAAAATGAAAACCAAACGGATCACTCAGTTGCAGTCTGAGAATCAGGACATAAGAACAGCACAGTCAGTCCTTCCAAGTCATCAGGAGATTGGTGTCAAAATAGAACTGCCCACAGACTAGACAAGCAGCAGCCTGATGTTGTCATAGTCAAAGGATCATCCTATCAAACAACTTCCTTTACTCGTCATCATATATTTTGCCAGTTACAGGACAGACTGACCAGAGTTAAAGGAAGAGAGGCATAAACATGAAGACATTCCAAAGGGAGTCCCCATTATTGACTCTTGATTTCATGAAGTCTCATGGCTTTGGGCTAAACATAGCTTCGGAAATCACCTGCTTATTTTTGTTTATTATCTCTGTCAGCTGATGAACCAGGACTTGATCACGTTGAACACAAAGGAAGCATGTACAATGAACATACAATGGGTGGGAAAATTCAAAGGAATTAACTAAGTGTAGCTTAATAGAAGCACCATTGAACAACTGGTTGAACTCGGAGGCATGTAGTTGCTCAACTGGATGTGCAGCTAATGGGAGGATAATCTACCTGAGGGAAAGCTACTGTAAGCCACATGTTGTAAGAACCACACAACAACAAGCTTTAAGCTGATAAGTGGCTAACTACATTCACAGCTCAAAAATGGCAGCGAGTTACCACCTCACATTGGATCAGGCTTGACCATTTCTCCTTGGTGTTCATTTGTACCCTTAAAGCCCTGTCCCACGGTACGAGTACATTCCAAGAGCTCTCCCGAGTTTGCCCTGATTCGAACTCGGAGATTTACGGTAATGGCCACTCGTCGGGACTCGGGGTCTCGTGGACATTTTTCAACATGTTGAAAAATCTTCACGATTCTTCCCGTGCTTACCTGCCATTAGCGAGTCTTCCCGAGTACCTGCCGTTAGCGTTACAAACCGATAAGAGACGTCCCCGAGCTCCAATGTACCCGTTACGTTCATTCTCCGTGCTTACCAAGAGTTTGATTTTTTTTAAACTCAGGAGAGCTCTTGGAATGAACTCGTACCATGGGACAGGGCTATTAAATTGAATCCCCGTCTCCAAATCTCAGTGGGATTATGAGTGGAGGAGGGAATGTAAAGGAGCTTCAAGAAGCTATGTACAAGCTACGTGACTGGGCAGAAATGTGACATATGCAATATAATGTAGAAACGGTTATCCAAGCTGAGTATTTTTAAACAGTGAGAGATTATGCAATGCTAATGTTCAGAAAGATGTGGATGTGCTCACATCACTAAAAGGCAATAAGCAGGAGCAGGCAATTAAGAAGGCATGTGGTACATTGATTTATATTACGACTGTACAGGAATAAACATGACCTACTGAAATTATATGCGGCCTTGGTGAGACTACAGCTAGAGCCCAGCTATGAGTCACTAGAATGAGATGCCATTAGAGATGAGCAGACTACTTTGTTATTATTTTGTTTCTATAATAAAAATATTAAAAAAAAAAAAAAAAAAAAAAGAGATGAGCAGACTAGACCATAGCCTGAACCATAATTAACAATCAGAATGAGGAAGAAAATCAAGGAAAACCTTTTTGAAGAAAAGCAACATCCTCATTGACTCCTGATCTTTTTTGGACCATGACCATTCATTGGAAAAAGGGGTATTGATAACCTTGAGTCATGCATGGGGAGCACGGACAGGCATTGGATTAGTGGCAGAAGGAGTGGACCATTCCCCCCTAAAACTGACCGCCTGCTTGTAGACCACCTCCTGCTCCATCTGAGAAATAACCTGTTGTCCAAAAATTGGCCTCAATAACCATCTCCTTATCAATTTGAGTCATCCTTCATCCTAAGGGATTGCCTTGGAAGATTAGAAGCCAAGTAGTTAAACCTTGCTGGTGGGATAGAACATTGTATCTTTGCTCAAAAACATAATACTAAACATTTACTGTGAAAAGTTAATAGAGTGAAGTCAGAACAGATTTCAAAAAGTTATGTCATTCTTGACCAGATTCTGGGAATTCATTTGATTAAAGTGTATAAAGATAATTTAGTGGATAATTTTGATAATATTGTGAATTCCAAAAGCTTTCAAATGGTATAGCCCAGTATATACCGAGTAAAACATTTCCACTTTCAACAGACAATGAGAAACAAAAATCAAAGAATGGTTAGCATATGGAATTTATTTGCAGGAGCAACTGCACTGATGAACACAGTCACACGGATATATTTAAGAGGCAGATAAACTAAGGAGGCAATAGATAAAAGTATATTCTGATCAGGTTAAAAGAAGAAAAATGGTTCGAGGTTTGTGACCCTTGTGACTCAATGTATTTGAATGGAACAATTTCTATGCTGTAAGCATTATGTGGTTATTGAATTTATATTTAGCCATGGACTATTAATAGCCTGGTATTTAATACTCTTGTTCTCATTGTCAATTGGATGAATCTAATTTCAAAATGGGCAAAGTATTGGAAAATGTATTTGCACAAAAATAAAATGAAGTTGTTCCTAAAAAGGTCATCACTGATCATTATGTGTCTGATGCAATGCAAAGAATGAAGGAAGACCTAGACCATGATTCTGGGCAACTGGCCAGGATGACCGACAAATGCCTAGATCTGGAAGCCCGGTCCAGATGCCAAAACTTAAGAATTGTTGGAGTGAAATAAGGGAAGGAAACTGGAAAAGACCCCCGGGTTTTCACTGCCAATTTACTTCAACGGGTATTTAATCTGTCTGAGAGACCTAAAGTTGATGTAACACATTGAGTTCAGAGAGCACACTTAGGGATTGGAGCTTCACCAAGACAGATTATCCTGAAATTTAACGACATAGCAGTTCTTGAAGACATCATGAAGAAAGTGACAATCGGAAAAAACCTGATGTTTGAAGAAGAAAGGATAAGATTCTTAAGAGATTATCCAGCAGAGGTGGAGAAGAAACCTGCCCTTTTTATGAAGACTCATCTGATCCTTAGAGACATTCCAAACCTGAGATATGGAATAATGTATCCCTCCAAACTGAGGGTCACAAGGCTTGGAGCGTTTCTTTATTGACCCACTTTAAAGCCGCATTTAAATATGCCCAGGACTTACAAAAAGGACTCTAAATGATAAGTAGAATGCCTGTTTGATTAGTAGGGCTGCTGAATGCTTACTGAACCCGTGGGCTAAACTATGTGTTTAATGTACACCTTTTATATATATTTATAAGGGGTAGTTTGAGAGAATATGTTCTTTTACATAAAAAGATATATAAACGTTGCAAATAAGATGGCCGACAAACTTGCACGTGCTTATGTTTAGACATTCTTATCATTGATAGATTGGAATGTAAGCAGATAGACTGTTCAAGGCCCTCGTGTTTACCAAGAGAAGGTTCAACACTTTTGAATTACGTAGCATAGAAAACAATTTAAACCGATGGGAACGTAATAATCTACTAACAAATTATATAAATAATTTCATCATTAACACATAAAAAACTAACAATCGTACTAAACCATTTACTTTAACCTAAAACAAAATTGTCAACAAAATAGAGAGAGTACAGAGGAGATTTACTAGAATGTTGCCAGGGTTCCAGCAACTATGTTACAGAGAAAGGTTGAACAAGTTAGGATAGACAGAGTTAACATGGGTACGTTTTTCCCATTGAGGGTAGGGAAGATTCAAACAAGAGGGCATGACATGAGAATTAAGGGACAGAAGTTTCGGGGTAACGTGAGGGGGAACTTCTTTACTCAGAGGGTGGTGGCTGTGTGGAATGAGCTTCCAGCAGAAGTGGTGGAGGCAGGATCGATATTAACATTTAAGAGTAAAGTGGATAGGTATATGGATGTGAAGGGAATGGAGGGGTATGGTCTGAGTGCAGGTAGATGGGACTAGGGGAAAACAAATGGTCGGCACGGACTGGAAGGACTGGAAGGGCCGAGAGGGCCTGTTTCCGTGCTGTAATTGTTATATGGTTATATATGGTTAAAACCTAATGTTAATACCTAATACCAATCCGTTCCTCTTTAAAGCCAATACTTAATAGCTACTAGATTTATGACCTCTAGCCAATGTTCATTGTATCGGTATATATCAAAAATATGTTTAATATCTATTCGTGGGGGGGGGAGGTTGGATCTTCCAGAAACTGCCATGCCAAAGCGAGAGAGATGCGACGGAGCGAGAGAGAGAGAGTGAGACTCGCTGTGCGGGCAGGCAGGCTGGAGATTTCAGTTAACCCCTTCAAGCTAGATGGTTTTCACTTGAGTATGAGTTTAAGATACGAATACCAATAAGTATGATATTTTGTTAATTAAAATTGGGTATTTAAATAGTAAATACCCACAGATCTGGTTAAGAAATGTAATCCTCAGAGGAAATTACTCACAATCTCACAGTCTTTGATACTGTTTAATACAGGATTTGTTAATAAGCAAAAAACGTTTTATTTTAATTTAAATACAGCATTTAAATAGTAAATACCTACTTAGTCCAACCTATTAGATGAACTACTTACGGTACAGATTCAGTTTTTTTTTTCTGTGCATATAATAGCCGGTTCTGGCCTATTTTTTTCTTTTCTAGAATATTAGTTTGTAAGGGGCAGAGCTAAATGAGATTTGCACCTACGGAAGATCACACGAATTTTCCCACCAGTGGGTGGTTTCACACAGTATACAAAATGCTGCTTTTTTGTATAATTTATGTTATTTAGCACCTTTTTCACTTTTTCTTTATAGGGCACCTTTCTTTATGATATACCGTCAGTTCTGAAATTGGGAGCACCCACCCAACACCCAGAAGGTTGAGTTATTGTGTTGCACCATCTGAAACAAGGGAACCCATGTAAGCTATAATGCAAGACAACCCTCTGAAGAAAACTGGAGGAATTACTTTTTGTAGCTGGAATATTACGGGCGCTAATTAACCAATTAAAAGGGGTAAGGTTCTTGCCCAATTAAAATCAATTAATGCTGACATAATATTTTTACAGGAAACGCTTCTTAAAGCTCAAGCTCAGATCAGGCTGAAGGCTAATTGGATCGGTCAAATTTATCACTCCTCCTATCTCTCCAAATCTAGAGGCACGGCAATTATAACCTCTAAGGGCATACCATTTAAACATAAAAACACCATGCAGACAAAGATGGGAGGTACATCATAGTTTCTGGGGAGATATTCTGTACCCCACTTACTATGGTAAATATTTATGCTCCTAACTTTGACAACCCACAATTTTTGAATAAAATTTTGAATATAATTTCAGACTCCACACAGCAAAACCTGATAATTGGGGGAGATTTCAATTGCGTTTTGGATCAATACCTGGATAAATCCGCTCAACAAAAGATATAATACAAAATCAAAATTCAGTGAACTCTTAAATACGTATATAAGAAATACAAATATGACAGATGTGTGGAGGATTGCAAACCCATCCGGAAAAGAATACTCCTTTTACTCATCAGTACATAAAACCTATACACGTATTGACTATTTTCTAGTGGACACTAAATTAATACCTTTCACAATTAATCCCAAATACCATAATAGTACTATTTCCGATCATTCCCTGCTAACCTTCTCCTTAAAACTAGAAGGAATGTTTAATAAAAAATCGTTCTGGATTTTTAACCCTCAAATACTAAATAATCCGGATTGTTGTAAATATTTAAAACAACAGATGAAACTCTTTTTTGAGACCAATGATACCCCAGGTATTTTGCCCTTTGTTATTATGGGAATCTTTTAAGGCTTTTATTAGAGGCTCTATCATTTCATATCAAGCATATCAAAATAAAAAGAATAGGATGGAACAATCGCAATTAGAAGAACAGATTAGACAACTTTACTTAGAAAACGCGATAGATCTGACTATAGATAAACATAACAAGATAGCAATATTAAAATTTAAGCTAAATCAAATTCTATCTGCAAGAGTTATCAGATTATTTCAAATTACAAAACAGGAAAATTTCAAATTCGGTGACAAACCACACAAATGTTTAGCACGCCAGTTGAGAAAAGTTGAAAAGGACCATACTATCCTAAAAATCAAATCAGATAAAGGTGAATTGTTAACGCTTCCAAAAGACATTAATGAAACATTTGTCCAATTTTATCAACATTTATATACATCCAAAACATCAACAGAAAGGAGAAAAATTACAAGTTTTCTTGATAACTGTAAACTTCCAACTTCCCGGGATCATACAGAGCAATCGCCCTGATCAAACGGGGTTTACTAAATTAATTGCTCTTGGTTCTTGGTTCTTGGTTACTTGGTCCTCCAAAATATTCCAACTGGAATTTAAACTGGTGGTGGTGAAGGGAGGGGTTTAGCCAGAGAGGGTTATTCAATTCTGGAAAACACTCCCGTTGTCTCTAATAGACAGAATAAATGCTATAAAGATGATCTTCCTGCCACAAATTCTGTATTTATTTCAATCAATACCGATATACCTTCCTAAATATTTTTTCAAAAATCTTGTTTCTCTGATTACAAACTTTATTTGGGATCATAAAACACATAGAATTCATAAACAGCACCTATGGAGACCCAAAGAAACGGGCGGATTGGCTCTCCCCAACTTCTTATACTATTACTGGGCAACGAATA
Organism: Okamejei kenojei; assembly: GCA_035221665.1. Taxonomy (NCBI): domain Eukaryota; kingdom Metazoa; phylum Chordata; class Chondrichthyes; order Rajiformes; family Rajidae; genus Okamejei; species Okamejei kenojei. The sequence goes on along the minus strand of CM069140.1, from coordinate 59,679,387 downwards.
TTAAAAATGTAATTTACTGGCTGGACAATGTTATGCCAACAGGTAGACTGGTTAATAATGGAGAGAGAGGATTTCTCGCCTTTTAATATAGGCGCGATTCATCTCTCTCCAACAAATTTGAAGAACACACTATATGATAAAAATCAGATTATTCATAGCACTCTACGAATTTGGAGACAAGTAAAATCAACTTTTAAACTAAGAAATTTATCTCTTCTTTCACCAATAGCCAATAACCCTCTGTTCAAGCCATCTATTATAGGTAAAACGTTTACATATTGGGAAAGACTAGGAATCAAAAAACTTGGAGACCTTTACGAAATGGGAACGCTTCTCTCATTTCAGGAATTACAGTCGAAATATCACCTGAAAGGTAATCAATATTTTAGATATCTTCATATTTGAGACTATCTGAAAACATATACCCAAGACTACCAAACTTTGCAGCCAGATATACTAGATGAATGTATGAATAGAAATTCAGAGTCAAACAACTTTACATCATATTTGTATAATACCCTTCTAAATATAGAAATCCCATCGTCAGAAGCAATTAGAAGAGACTGGGAAGAGGAACTAGGCCTAAAAAATCTAAAATACAGATGGGAAGAAAACCTTTTATATATACACAATTGTTCGATTAACGTTAGACATATGTTAATACAATTTAAAATACTGCATAGACTTTACTATTCAAAGTTTAAACTGAATAAGATCTTTCCAAATGTATCTCCCATTTATTGATTATTAGGACTGGATGTTACAATCCCTAAGATTTCACTACAATTAACATTCTTGGGTATGACCACCAGGTGAATTTTGCTAACAATCAGACACATCTTCAGTTGTGTACCTCAATGTCACTGGGTGTTTCGGCCTTTTATCACAAGACACCCTCAGTTGAGGCAGGCCCACCACAGGTTGATCAGACCTGGGTGTGTGTCTTATTGCTAGCTTCTAGATGGTCACATGGCAGCCCAGACAGCATCTTTCCTCTTCAGCCCCAGCCAGTGACGGCTCCGTTCGGCGGCATTGGCAAGTTCTTTTATTGCCCTCCTTTGTGCCTGCCCTTTGACTCCTACTTCCCTCAGGAGCCTTGCAGTGGAACTGGCTACAAAGCCCCTGCACCCCACCTCGACTGGACACAACCTTCCCCTCCAACCTCTCTCCTCTGCCTCTGCTGCAAGGTTTGAATATCAAAGCTTTTTCCTTTCATAAGCCTCGTCCACAGCCTCCTCCCATGGGACCGTCAGCTCAATGATGAAAACACGGTGACAGGAATTGGACCAGAGAACGAGGTCTGGTCGCAGGTTGGTAACTGCGATTTCAACTGGAAACGAAAGCCTCTGATCAACCTGCATTTCCCAGTCCCTGGCTGCGTTCAGTGGGCATGAGTTGAGAGGCGAGGGGTTAGTCCTCCATTTCTCTCCTTCCCGGATGAAGGATGGTATTTGCGGGAATGTTGTCTGGGCATTGATAGGCATGGCGTTGGTGGTAACTCACTTGCACTCGATTTCAGCTGCCACACACCTCAGCACCTGGTTGTGTCGCCAGGTGTATCTGCCTTGTGTTAGGCTGGTCTTACAACCGACCAGGATGTGCTTGAGGTTTGCTGGAACTGCACACAGGGGGCAGGCTGGATCCTCTCCCAGCCAAAGATTTAGGTTTGTGGGAGAGGGAAGGACGTCATATGTGGCTCTGATAATGAAACTCAACTTATTTGACTCCATGGTCCACAGCTCTCTCCATGTGATCTTCCTCCTCTCAATGCCATCCCACGTCATCCAGCGGCCTTGCTTGACTTGGGATATGGCTTTGGCACACCTCGCTGCTTCTTCCTGGTGGCGCACCTCCTCCAACACCAGGTGCCAACGTTCAGCTGGAGTAGCCTTTTGCCAGGTAGGTTTCATTGCTCCCAGGCCAAAGCCCCCTCGGCCTTGTTGGACAAGGCCGGTACAGGATACTGAGTTGGATGATCAGCCATGATCATATTGAATGGCGGTGCAGGCTCAAAGGGCCGAATGGCCTGCTCCTGCACCTAATTTCTATGTTTCTATGTTTCTATGACATGGTCCACTATGTCCCGGTGTTGGAGGGTGGATTTTGCGTCCAGTACCACTGCTGCTGGAGTCCATTTCCTTCCTGTTGCTAGGGTTGGAGCGACACCTCTTATTATTGGGTCCTGGGATTCTGTTAGTGTCATGTCCAGCCTCACTTTGGCACATTTGTGCTCCTCAACCAGGCAGTGAGAGGGCTCCATTCCCATAGAGCCATCTCGGTAGCCCAAGCCACTTCCTCACTTGTGAGTTCACCAGTCTCTAAAGGCTGGTTGGCATGGGATAAAGTGACCTCGTAGATGGTAATTGGCCACATGAGTCGGGGCAGTAGACCGAATTGCAGGCACCAAAGCTTCAGCTTCCCTGGGAGAGCAGTATTGTTGATTTGCTTGAGGCCACTGATTGTATCCTGCCTGAGTTGTTCCACCTGCTCTGCATCCTTGAGGTATGCGCTGTACCATCGCCCGAGGCTTTTGACCGGCTTCTCCAGGACAGTTGGTATTGTCTCGTTATTGATGCGGAACCTTTCATCAGTGAGCCGGCCTTTGACGATGGAAATATTGCAGGATTTTCTGGGTTTAATCTCCATTCGTGCCCATTTGGTGTTTTCCTGGAGTTTATCCAGCGGGCGTTTGGTGCATGCTTTTGTTGTTGTTATTGTGGTCATGTCATTCATGTACGCCTTGGAGGAAGACGCAGCCCACTCTTCAAGCGTTCCCCTCCGACCACCCATCGTGATGCTCGAATGATGAGCTCCATTGCCATGGTGAAAACCAGAGGATAAATGGTACAGCCTGCCATTATGCCTACCTCAAGGTGTTGCCAGGCGGTGGTGTTGTCCTGTGTTGTGACGCAGAACTGGAGGTCCTGGAAGTAAGCTTTTACCAGCTTTGTGATGACCTCTGGGACCTGGAAGAAATTAAAGGCTGCCCAAAGAATCTCATGGGGCACCGAACCAAAGGCATTGGCTAGATCTAAGAAAACCTCATGCAGATCTCTCTTTTCCTTCTTCGCAGTTTGTATCTGGTGCCAGATGACGTTTGCATGTTCCAGACATCCTGAAAAACCATGTACCCCTGCTTTCTGCACTGACGTGTCAATAAAGTTGTTGCTCTGCAAAAATGCTGAGAGTCTTTGGGCCACAACACCAAAGAAGATCTTTCCTTCCACGTTCAGAAGGCTGATCTGGCGGAATTGGCTAATGGATGAAGAGTTCTTTGCTTTGGGAATTAAGATCCCTCCTGCCCTTCACCATGCCTTAGGTATGATTGCTTTCCCCCATGCCACTTTCATTAACTTCCAAAGGTATTTCAGGGCACCAGGGGTGTTCTTATAGAGCCTGTATGGAATGCCATTGGGTCCTGGGGCTGATGCTGTTCTTGCCTGTTTGACTGTGCTCTCCACCTGACTGTGGCTGGTTGGGCTCTGGACTTGTGTCCGTTGGTGGTACTGTACCTGGTTCAGCTTCGCCTAGGGTACTGATACCCTGTGGACTGTGGCAGATATCCTGCCACTGGGCTTCACTTGACTGATTTGGCCTACCTCTTAGAAAGTAGTGGTCAATGCGAGGCCCCACACCAAGCTCTCTCAGGCACTTTTTCCTGCCCTGGTGGATCTTGAGACCCTTCTCAGATATTAACTTTTCCCAGCCACAGATACAACTTCGTAACTTATGTCCTGCCGGTGCTGCTGCTTTGTCAATTGCTGCGCTAGTAATACTCATAGTCGATTCCGTTCCTAGGTCTGTTGCCATGTGGTCTGCGGATGAGTCATCTTCCGCCCCCGCTCTCGCAGACTCAAGGGGTATTCTTCGTTTTGTCTTTTTAGTAGCAATATGTGGGTGGATCCAAAACGCTGATTAGCGATTGATCCTGCTGCCAAGAGGAGCTAGCCCATGCCAGCCCCGTGGGGTCTATTCCCTCCGGTCAGCAGTCTCTCCAGGCCGTCACTAGGTCATTCCCTGGTTGTCAGCTGCCCTTTCGCAGCGGTCACTGGTTTGATCCAGATGTTCAGATTGATTATTAGGACTGGATGTTACAATCCCTAAGATTTCACTACAATTGACATTCTTGGGTATGACCACCAGGTGAATTTTGCTAACAATCAGACACATCTTCAGTTGTGTACCTCAACGTCACTGGGTGTTTCGGCCTTTTATCACAAGACACCCTTAGTCGAGGCAGGCCCACCACAGGTTGATCAGACCTGGGTGTGTGTCTTATTGCTAGCTTCTAGATGGTAACGTGGCAGCCCAGACTAATGTCTCCTTCAAGAATTACGTTTTCTCAATTATGCCTCTTGCATAAAATTACATAACTTTTGGAGAGACATTTTTGAAATTCTCTCAAAAAACATTAAAATCAAAATTGGACCCCGAAACGGAACTGATTATTCTAGGAACGTCAGAAGCCTGCTCTGAGCTATCAATATTTCAAAGACGTTTTCTCAATTATGGTCTGATAACAGCGAAAAAACATATACTCAAATTTTGGAAACATACATCTGTCCCTACTCTTAAAATGTGGATTACAAACATGTCTGAGACGCTACATCTTGAAAATATTAGACTCATCTTAGCAGAAAAACCAGAACATTTTTCGAAGACATGGACACCATTCATTGATTTATTACAAGGATAGTATGGTGCAACACAATTTTGGAGTTAAATCTAATTACTGGTTGGGTGATGGGTGGGGAGGGATGCGAGGCAGGTATATCATCACCTTGTGTTTTTTCTTCTGATTTTTCTTTTTATTTCTCTACGTCTTCCTTATTTCTTTTATTTACACTCTTTGGCTACACCAATTTGGTAGTCTAGGGGTTCTATCCTTGCACACCCACTTTTTCTTTCTCTTGCTTTTTCTCTCTTCTTTCTTCTTAACTCTAGCTAAAAATTAAAATTGAAGCTGTAATAACTGGATTAAGTCATATGCCGCTGATTATATTTTCGTACACTGCATCTAATAAATTAAAAAAATAAAATAAAATAAAAAATGTGTCATTGTCAGTTTCCAAGGATACTGATTCCTGCTAAACAAACAAAAACTTTTTTAATAGCTTGTTAATACTATAGGGACTTTGCTTTACTGCTTTTTTTTCCATCGGGTGGCACCACCGCAGTGGCTGCCTCGCCAGCAGCTCAGTCCTTTCGCCTTGTTTGTTATTTTTTTAGTGTGTCTAAATGCATGTTTTAATGTTTCTCAGTATATCTTATGTGGGGGGTGGTGGGGGGGGGGGGGGGGAGGGAAATAGGGGGAAACCGTTTTTCAGTCACTTACCTGGACGGAGATGCATCTTTTCTCTGCATCGCATCTTCGCGCCCCCCCCCCCCCCACCCCCCACCCCCCCGCAGCCTACCAACTGGTTTGGGGCGGCATTTCCGAACGGAGACCGGCCCAGAGCCTCAGCAGTAGGCGCAGCGCAGAATTACCATCGCAGAGCCTGGGATCCTTGTCGAGAATCGCCAGTGTTGGAGCTCCGATTGCGGGGCCTGCTGACTTTAACATCGGGGAGCTGTGATCTGCGGAGCTTCTAGCCGTGGGCGCAGCCCGGACTTTAACATCGGGGAGCCTGGGTTCTTTTGCCGAGGATCGCCAGTGTTGGAGCTTTGCCCAGCGGGGCCTGTGGACTTCGGAAGCCACGGTCTCCGGTAAGAAGCGGCTGATTCGGGAACTCCAAGCCGCAGAATGTGTTCCGATCCGTCCCGACGTCGGAGTTTCGATTATCCCGTAGCGGCGACTGCAGAGGGTTCTAGGCCCCGACCACGGGTGAACAAAAGGAGGAAGATTGACTGAAGTTTATTGCCTTCCATCACAGTGAGAAATGTTGATTCCACTGTGGTGGATGTTTATGTTAAATTGTATTGTGTATTGTGTTATTTTTATTCGTATGGCTGAATGGTAACTCAAATATCACTGTACCAATTGGTGCATGTGACAATAAATGTGAACTTGAATTTGCTGATGTATCTCTAAACTAAACTAAACCACAACTTAACTATTTGTTGTACTGGGAAATGGGCCCGCCCAAGTAATTGGGGTTTAAGTGTGAGAGCATTTTGGGAACAGAGATAACAACTCCTTATGTTTTCAGATAGTTGTGGATAAAGATAAGACTGCACTTCAGGGGAAAGTTTTAAATTGGGGGTCGGCAAATGACAACATGTGGGCAGTAGCTGGAGAGAAAAGACTGGTGCAGCTGTTATTGGGTAAATCCACATCTGACCTTTGAGAGTCAGTTGAAACCCAGCTGATCAGAATTCAGAACCAGCAATTTACAGACAAAGAAAGACAAGGATAACAAGGTTCAGAAACCTTAAATGATGAGAGATGTTGCAAATCTAATCGAGAGATGTCCAGTGCTCGAACCAGGCATGGTAGTGATGCTTTTGCGATGAATACATTAACTGGCAACATTGCCTACTGTGCACCTTATTAAACACGTTCATGTCCTTTACAGTTGCTGATACCTAGGGAACATTGTCACTGGGTCTTGAATAGCATCCTTGCAACACAGAGGATATCAGCTGTCTATCAGGTGTTAAGTTGAATACATCTTCGGTCGCTATCCTGACTAATATCATTAAATCAATGACCAAGCGTCAGGAAAAGGCCTCACAGCCAAAAGAGCAACTTACAATAAAAATAACATATAAACAAATAAATATAACTAGACTAAGTGGGACCCATTGGGGGGGAGGGGTGTGTGGGCAGAGGGGGAGAGAGCTCGGAGAAAAGACGGGGGAAGAGCCATGGGGGAGTATGCAGTATTACAGGGGAGGGAGGCAGAGCCAGTGAGGGGGACCAGAGGGGAAGGGGTTGGCGGTGCGATGGGGACTCACAGCGGGCGCTGGTCGCTTCGCTGGCCGTTCTCCCCCGCACGGCTCCAGACTCAATCAGCATGGTTTGTGGACTCAGCCCCGCCTCCGGGACTTTATTCTCCTTGCCCCGCCCGGTGATTAACAGCAGGTACCGGAAGGGGCATTACCTTCATGGTGACTGACAGGCAAGAAGACCAATCTGCTGATCTCACAATTTTTTAAACCATCATAAATTTTGTAATCTTCCACCGATCGGAACAGAACTTGGTGCGCTTGGAGCAGAGGAGAATGACGAGGAAGGTGGCGAAATAATCCTAGTGATATTGGGTACCGTTTTTGTGTAAATTTAAAAAAATGCAAACCGGAGGAGAACAAGATAAGCGTTTTAGTAATAATATAGAAGATAGAAGATAGATAGATGTAGATAGAAGATAGATATATATAGATAGAAGATAGATACAATAGAAGATAGATAGATTACTGATGTGCCCACGAACCCTCCAGTAAAGACGCAACACAAAAATAATTAAAACAATCTGTTATGCTTGGGATACCTTTTCAAAACATCCAACTAATTGACCCTAAACCCTTGTCCTTTCCACATAGACATGCAAATGTTCTGTCTATGAGTATCTTCAATTTCCTTTAAAATGTTTGAATCTGCTGTCACCTCTGTTTGAGGCAGTGCATTCCAAACTGCTGACTCAAAGACTCACTCCAGTATACCAACCATTGAAATTATGCTGACGTTTCCTGGTCTAGACTTGCCTGACACAGTGAGGAATTCTGTCCTGCTTGTGTTGATCTTAAGAAGCCATTGGAAGAATTTACCAATGGGTCCATTTGGCCACTATCCATTTTCCAATGTGAAACCACTCAAAGTAGTCATAGCTGACCATGTATGCACACAGGGTCTGTTAACTTGAGTGGATTCCACAAATAACTGTCTGTTTCACACCTTGCTTTTTGAAAACAGCCATGATGATCAAGACCAAGGAAGAAGCTTGCATCTTTTTGCCAGCACTAAAACAATTAGCTGCTGTTCTTCAACACCAGTGTATTCTCTCTGAGTAAGACTAACCGCATGAATTCACACCACAATCATTATACTCAGACAGCACTTCCTTCCAAATCTCCAGTAGCTTTTCACCTTTCAAAAGCATAAACGTTTTGGAACATTAGCGGCAGCAATTTGAAATATTTGGAAAGGTAACCATACTTCCAGTATCGGAAGACAGGAACTAATTTTTAGCCGTGTGTGGCAGACAAAACTGGAAATGGACTTCTGGTTATTTGCCATGTTATAAATGAATCATTTGAGTCAGAAGATTATGGATTCAAGCTCCACTGCAATGCATAATTTTAGTTGAGACTTTGGATAGTAGCTCAGTTGGAAATACTGCTTCTAGTAGGATTAGGAACAAGCAATCCAACCTTTGAGCAGTTTCTTACATTCAACTGCAACAGAGGTGCTCTGTACCTCAACGCAATTTTGACACTTTGATTTATATCTATTGGTGTCCTTTCTTGATAGAATGCAATGGAGGCAGTGGGACACAAGCTTAAGATCGCAGCCTTCTGAGGTGAGAGTTATTGAAATTCATGTTCATGTCAAAAGAGCAGAATTGGGTAATTCGGCCCATCGAGTCTACTCCACCCTTCAATCGTGGCTGATCTATCTTTCGTTCTCAACCCCATTTTCCTGCCTTCTCTCCTTAATCTTTGACACCCTTACTAATCAATAAAGAGGCTTCAAGACAAAAGGACCGTTATTTTGGAGCTGTCTAATTAATTGATGAATGAGTTACAATAAAGAGAGAATAAACAAAAGATATACACAATGATTGGCAGGGTCCTAGGAAGTGCCGAGGAACAGAGAGAACAGTATTTATGTCCAAGGGTCCCCGAAGGCAGCAATGCAGGTAGATAATGTATTTAGGACAGTGCATGAGGTATTTGCTTCCTTTAGCCAGGTCATAGGATATAAGGAAGAATATAAGAGAATACAATAAAGGAATATGTGCAATGTTGTAAAACATTAGTTATGCTATAGATGACATACAGTGTGCTGTTCTAATTGCCACATTTATAGAAAAGACTAGAGGAGGTACAGAGGACATTGCGAGGGACGGATTTTTCAGTTATAAGGAGTATTCGGATGGGCTGGGTTTTTGCTTGAAGCTGGGAAAACTGACAGCGAACCTATCCTCTGTATATAAGGTATATAAAGTTATAAAATACTTTGTTGGTTGATAATAAGACATTTTTCTCCATAGCAAAGGGAATAGTTTAAAGGTAAGGGGTAGAAGAAGCAGAGGGAATTTGGGAAATATTTTCTTCACTCAGTGGGTGGTTGGAATCTAAAGGATTGGTGATGGTAGGTACTCTCACAACCTTAAAGTATTTTGAGGATCCCTTAAACATGATGGCACAGAAGGCTATGTAACAAGAATTAGAAAATGGCATTAGTTTTATCGGTATTTGATGGGCAGCATGGATATGGAGAGCTCAAGGGTTAATTTCCATGTTGTTCAAGAGCAGCAGCTGAAAATCTGAAACAAAAGAGTACACTGAACCTGTGAAGAAAGAAAAAAAAAACGGATTACATGATACTAGCCAGTTTTGTCACAAACTAAGGAAACTGATTATCTGAAATTGTTCAACTTAATATTCAGCCCCAAAGGTTACATGTCCAGATGTGTTCTTCTTACTTTGGACTTCATTGGAACAGTTTAGCAGGTGAAGGACAAAGAGGCTGGAAGGGAAGTGGGCTGGAGAATTAGAGACTGATGAGTGGAAGCTCATGGTTATGCTTACAGACTGAGTAAAGATGTCCTGCAAAGCTGTCACCCAATCAGTGTTTGGTTTCTTTGACAGAGAGGAAACCACATCATGAGCAATACACTAGACGGGAACAAATACCAGTTGATCGTGCGTTTCATTTGGAAGGACTGTTTTTGAGTCCCTGGATAGTGGGAAGAGATGAATCCAAAAAGAATGGTATTACACCTCCTGTTATTAGAAACATAGAAACATAGAAAATAGGTGCAGGAGGAGGCAATTTGGCCCTTCGAGCCAGCACAGCCATTCATTGTGATCATGGCTGATCGTCCCCAATCAATAACCCGTGCCTGTCTTCTCACCATATCCCTTGATTCCGCCAGCCCCTAGAGCTCTATCTAACTCTCTCTTAAATCCATCCAGTGACTTGGCCTCCACTGCCCTCTGTGGCAGGGAATTCCACAAATTCACAACTGTCTGGGTGAAAACATTTTTTCTCACCTCAGTCTTAAATGGCCTCCCCTTTATTCTAAGACTGTGGACCCTGGCTCTGGACTCGCCCAACATTGGGAACATTTTTCCTGCATCTAGCTTGTCCAGGCCTTTTATAATTTTATATGTTTCTATAAGATTCCCCCTCATCCTTCTAAACTCCAGTGAATACAAGCCTAGTCTTTTCAATCTTTCCTCATATGACAGTCCCGCCATCCCAGGGATAAATCTCGTGAACCTACACTGCACTGCGTCAATCACAAGGATGTCCTCCCCCAAATTAGGAGACCAAAACTGTACACAATACTCCAGATGTGGTCTTACCAGAGCCCTGTACAACTGCAGAAGAACCTCTTTACTCCTATACTGAAATCCTCTTGTTATGAAGGCCAACATTCCATTAGCTTTCTTCACTGCCTGCTGTACCTGCACGCCAACTTTCAGTGACCGGTGTACAAGGACACCCAGGTCTCGCTGTACCTCCCCCTTACCTAACCTAACCCCATTGTGATAATAATCTGCCCCCTTGTTTTTGCCGCCAAAGTGGATAACCTCACATTTATCTATATTATATAAATTGGTATATAAATAAAGTGGCGTTTCTTGAGGAGACCGCCCAAAACCTCGGTTTCGGCAGCGGCGCAGCGCTGGAGCGGGCGATGCCTTGTCTGGGTCTGAGAACGGCCTGTAACATCGGGCCTCCATGAAGGCGACTGCGAAGGCCTCAATAGGCCTGACTATGGTAGGACATGGGATGGGGACTGGACATTGTGCCTTCCCTCATAATGGGAACCATTGTGGGGGGATGTTTTTTGTGTTTAAAATCTCTTTATTAGTGTTATGTCTGTATTCTTTTTTTATGTGCTGCATTGGCAAGAAACATTTCACTACGCCAATTGGTGTACATGACCAATAAATACCTTTGAACCTCACCTGCACGCCAACTTTCAGTGACTGGTGTACAGGGACACCCAGGTCTTGCTGCACCTCCCCCTTACCTAACCTAACCCCGACAAAGTGGATAACCTTACATTTATCTATATTATACTGCATCTGCCACGCATCTGCCCACTCACTCAACCTGTCCAGGTCACCTTGCAACCTCCTAACCTCCTCTTCACAGTTCATACTGCCACCCAGCTTTGTGACATCCGCAAACTTGCTAGTGTTGCTCCTAATTCCCTCTTTCAAATCATTAATATATTGTTTGCTAAGGTGCTGTGACAAGGCAGTGATTGATGAGATAGAAGCCTAAACCATGTCATTTCAAAGAGCAATGTATGTTTGGACATTTTAAGAGAGGGGAATTGTATCAGGTTGTGGAATCTCTTTGATGGTGGTGGAAATTATAGAGGATGATCCATTGACCAAGAAGATGCTGAAGATGAAGATGACAAGGGGTCTGTCAAAAATAAATTGCAAAGCTTCTAGAAGACAGCAATGGGTAGGGATAGGTAGAGTGGCTGAAAAAGCTTAAAGTCCTCTTCATGTGTTATAATAATTTGGTGCTTTAAAGAAGGTTGAAATTGAGCATGTGTAACTGATAATGCAGTATACTTCAGACAGATTCTATTCTCTGTTGTCAAAGGACAAATGGCAATCGTAAAACTATAAACTAAGGACGAAAGGGTAACAGGACATTTGCTTATCTGTAATAGACAATAGACAATAAACAATAGGTGCAGGAGTAGGCCATTTGGTCCTTCGATTGAATCACTATTCAATGTGATCATGGCTGATCATCCCTAATCAGTACCCGTTCCTGCCTTCTCCCCATATCCCCTGACTCCGCTGTGTTTAAGAGCCCTATCTAGCTCTCTCTTGAAAGTATCCACAGAACCGGCCTCCACCGCCCACAGACTCATAACTCTGTGTGAAATTGGGCTGTGTTTACTCTTCTGTCTTTCGGAGGTGCATGATTTATAATTGTTTTAAGATCATTTGGAAGAAGGAAAAGTGCTTAAGTGCCTACTACAGTAAACAACACATCATAGGAAAATTCTGTATATAAGAGCAGATGAATCTTTGTTCATTGAGCAATCTCCTAGATTTCTCCCAGTGATCACTCTATTTGGCGCTCTTAAATAAAGTCTTGATTGTCTTACCCGATCTTTGTGTTGTGCTTTTAAAGTTTTTCTTTAACAAGTCCCCTAGTTTTGTTCAGCCTGGGAGGAAAGTTCATGAGAATAGAAATGCAGGAATTAGAGTATATAATTCTCTTGCATTTTCACATACAGATCAGGCCCTTTCAGCATTCCAAAGGGACTGGTTGCTATTTCCTCTTTTGGCATTAATGTAGCCAGAGAAGACTCCCATGTGCTATTGTGTAGGCCTACTGGATAAATAGCCTTGGCTCCAGCCTAAGCTCATCCTTTGAATGTCATGTCCTGAGGTCCAGACAGTCCATAACAACTAAAGAATGGTTCAATAAGTTTCCTTCGCTAACTTTAGCTAAGTTTACCTTAGCTAATTTTGTTTCTATATTCTGGTTCTACTACCCCTTCCCCTCCCATTTGGCCTCCACCACCTCCTTGCCTTCCCTCTCAAATTCCTACTCCTACTTTAAGTTGCCTTCCCTCTCAACCTTCCACTCCTTCTTTAATGTCTGTCTGAGAACCTACCTCCCTGATGAGGCAGGTACAAGTTACTATCACTTCATTTAGGCCCCATTTTAATTTTGTCAGATTTCACATGTAAAATAATTTGTCACTTTGCATTATGCTTTATGAATTTATTAGCCCTAATTTTATTAGTTAACAGTTTTTTCAAGATTTGGCTTAGTTCTTATCGTTTTACCTATTTATTCTTCCATATTACCTGTTTTAACATTGTGGGATTTTTTTCCTCTACAAGATCCATTTCAAAGTTTGAAGATGGACCAAAACTGCTCAATTTTCTGCACAATTGTTGCATCCAGTTCTTTTCCAAAATCCTTTTTTATTTTCAGTTCAGTAGCCTCATTTTTGTCCTGTCCATGAAATTAACTCATGTTATTGCATTCTCCCACATGTTCTACGTCCACATCAGTTAGCTGCTCCAATACATATCCCAACAACAAATTATTTTGGACAGGAAACAAACTCATATAGTTAACACACCTGGATGGAATCTGATAAGACACACTTCCTCTGTTCCAGTCTGTCAGATGATAATCAAACACTATTTTGGCCAATTCAGAACTCTCTACTGGACAAGCCTGTGTCCCATCTGCATTATTTCAAGTCAAGTCAAGTTCATTGTCTTATGCACAAGTTTGCTTGCCTTTAACCCATTTCAAAAGAAAATTCTATCACCCCACCTATTTTCTAACTCCAAACTTACATGTTCTGTCTTAACACAATCCCCACTATTTTTTAGTAATGTGCTAGAATTAGCTCCTCAGCCACTGATAATATTTATCTTTTCTCTCTCTTTCTCTCCTGAAAATGTTAAAGCCAACACTACTGTGAGGGATAAAGTGATTAAACCCCACTATTGTAAGGGGCTTTAAAGAGGATTCAAACCGATAGAGGCCAGGGAGAGGATTCTGACACAGCTGTGTATAAAAGTTACCAGAGCCATCCTTGAGTAAGAAGTGATAGCATTGTATAACGGTAGAAGGGAGTGATGTAGATAGATCCCTATCAGTAGAAGGGAGTGATAGATGGGACCCTTGTCACTATAGCTTAGCTTTAGTGCTGATATAGGAGAACTGAGAGAGTTCAGTTGGAGGTGAGTAAAGCTAGGGCAGGTCATAGACAACTGAGCACGCTTAATAAAATAAATGAATATTACAACACACCCCTGGTCAAGAAACTGCTCATTACCATGCACATGTCTGGACATGCGATGTGTGATGTGGGAGGTACTGGGGGGACGTACCTACAGATTGTGCACCTCAGTGCCTGATTGGAGAAGGGTCCGAAGGGGAGGTTGAATGTAGAATTGTGTGTATAAAGGGGGTTTACCCTTCTGACTTCGGTGTGTCTCAACTTGGAGAGGCACCCGACTCTACAGACTCGCAAATAAAGAATATCTTGCTTCCACGATTTAGTCTCTGAGTAGTGATTGTGAGCACAGTGCATATCTCACACTACTACATTTTGGTGTCCAAATTAAAACTGAATTTTCTTGAAAGTTACTGCACTACATCCCTCCACATTTATTAATGTTAAAATTCTCCAAATTTTTGATTGCTTTGTGTCATCATATATAAAATACTTGATTCCTGATTTTTTGAAATATGGTCAACAATTTTATTGCCCAGTTCCTTGCATTTTTGTTTCCTCTCAACTACTCAGTGCTAATGAATAAATTATAGTTGCATATATTGATATAATATAAATTGATAGTTTCATCTTCTATCTTCTATACTATTACTAAAACACTCATCTTGACCACTTCCGGTTTGTGTTTTTATTAAATTTGCGCAAAAACAGTAAAAAATATCGCTAGGATTTTTTTTGCCACCTTACGCACCATTTTCCTCTCCTTCAAGCCACCAAGTTTTGTTCTGATCGGTGGGATAGTACAAAAGTTATAAAGGTTTAAAATATCGTGAGATCAGCAGATTGGTCTTCTCGCCTGTCAGTCACCATGAAGGGAATGCCCCTTCCGGCACATGCGGCGAATAAAGTCCCAGAGGCAGGGCCGAGTCTGTGAGCACCATGCAGGCAGAGAACAGGTTGAACCGGAAGCCACTGATCAAAAGGTGAGCAGAGTGCAAGTGTCGACCATCCCCCTCACCCCTCACCACCCCTCCTCCCCCTCTCTCCCCCACACCCCCCCCGACAGCCCCCCACACCCCACATGCCCCCCCTTGCACTTGATCAGGCCTCATGACATTAGTGGGAGGCATGTGAGGAAGGAAATGAAGGATTTAGGCCAGGTGTCATAAAACATTGGCCAGCTGGATACAACATTGCTGGTTGGCATTACATTTGTACAAACAATGGTCTTTTTGCATTGGTGTGTCACATCTGCTGAAATGTGTACTTTAGTTTACCCTTGCGCTCTATATAAAATTGGAATTGTTTATCAACTTTCCATCCTTATTCAGATGCACACAATGTGATAGTATTTCTGGGACAGTAGGTTGAAGCTTCAGCATTACCATTTATGGAAACTGTTACAAAACCTAGAAATGAAAAAGATAGTATGTTTAGGGTACACAAAAGGCTGGAGACCCTTCTTTAGACTGATCTGAAGAAGGGTCTCGACCCGAAACGTCACCTATCTCCTTCGCTCCTTAGATGCTGCTGCACCCGCTGAGTTTCTCCAGCCTTTTGTGTACCCTCGATTCTCCAGCATCTGCAGTTCCTTCCTTAACAAGCTAGTATGTTTAGCTTAGTTTAGAGCTGCAGCATGGAAACAGGACCTTTGGCCCACCAAGTTCATACCGACCATCAGTTCTATGTTATCCCTCATTCTCATTCACTCCCTATACACTCGGGGCAATTTACAGAAGCCAATTAACCTACAAACCCATACGTCTTTGGGATGCGAGAGGAATCCAGAACCTCAGAAGGAAACTCAACATAAGAATGGCATGATTACATTTTCCATGTACATGTGCATTATTGTGGAAATGGTTCATGTATGTCCCTCAGAGTTGAACACTTGCATTGCTTATTCACCCTGACCTTGAAAGCATGCACTCAGGAACAGCTTCTTCCCCTCTGTTCTCAGTCTTCTGAATGATGTTTCCGTAAGCTAAGGTACAGTTCAATTCACCTCTACTCTATAGCAGCCATTGGACTTTGTCGTTGGAACTATTGTGCTAAAATGCTGAGAACTCTATTCTGCATTCTGTATCTTCCCTTTTGGTCTACCTATTGTATTTGAACATAGAAACATAGAAATTAGGTGCAGGAGTAGGCCATTCAGCCCTTCGAGCCTGCACCGCCATTCAATATGATCATGGCTGATCATCCAACTCAGTATCCCGTACCTGCCTTCTCTCCATTAACCCTCTGATCCCTTAGCCACAAGGGCCACATCCAACTCACTCTTAAATATAGCCAATGAACTGGCCTCAACTACCCTCTGTGGCAGAGAGTTCCAGAGACTCACCACTCTCTGTGAAAAAAGTCTTTCTCATCTCGGTCTTAAAGGATTTCCCCCTTATCCTTAAGCTGTGACCCCTTGTCCTGGACTTCCCCAACATCGGAACAATCTTCCTGCATCTAGCCTGTCCAACCCCTTAAGAAGTATGATTTGAGTATGACTTGATTGTATCTAGAAATAGTATTATCGGATATGATTTGATAGCACGCAAAACAAAACTTTTCACTTTATCATGTGACAAGAATAAACCTACATATATCCTGATCCGTATGTGATTTTTAGTCCAGCAAGCAATTCGATATCACAAACCACCATCTTCCCTTCCCCCAGTCTGAAGAAGGGTCTCGACCCGAAACGTCGCCTATCTCCTTCGCTCCTTAGATGCTGCTGCACCCGCTGAGTTTCTCCAGCTTTTTGTGTAACCCTCGATTCTCCAGCATTTGCAGTTTCTTCGTTAACATCTTCCCTTCCCTGTTAGTCACATTATGATGTAGGGAATCAGTTTAAAAAGGAGAGTGTTAAAATTCAAGTCTTCACTGCAGATGAGTATTTATAATGGAATGTGCATTAGTGTCTCAAGGTTAAACTACTAGAATGCACACATCACTGCTTTATCATACTCCAGTGGTCTGTAACAAAGAATTGAACACAATGCCTAGCTACTGATGTTTCCTTTAAATATTTAGTGGGATTAGCAAGAAATAAAAGAGGAAAAGACAAGTTCGTGTGACGATTCTTGGATTGAATAATGTGATATTATTACTTTCAATAAGCTACTGAAAGAAAAGGCTATTGTAAATGTTCCATCAGCATTACCTCAATCCATCTATCTTGACATAGCTTGCTTTTTTTTTATATTCAGTCACACAATGCCTAAACAGTACACATTTACTGAAAGAGGCAGATGAATCCATTGTCTCAAACCAATTTATTTTTAGAAATAGAGAATAGACTTTGAGATTGTCGTAGGTTTTATGCTGCAACAGGCCACAGATGATAATTTACCAATACATTCAGGACCGGAGTCATATATTAAGGAAATATGGGCTATAAATGGAGCTGCATACACTTCCACACAATTTTTTTTCATATTTGCAGATCTATTAACTTTCCAAGAGTAGGAGTAAACGGGTCCTTTTCACAATGGCAGGCAGTAACTAGTGGGGTACCGCAGGGCTCAGTGCTGGACCCCAGCTATTTACAATATATATTAATGATCTGGATGAGGAAATTGAAGGCAATATCTCCAAGTTTGCGGATGACTCTAAGCTGGGGGGCAGTGTTTCGCTGTGAGGAGGATGCTAGGAGACTGCAAGTGGACTTGGATAGGCTGGGTGAGTGGGCAAATGTTTGGCAGATGCAGTATAATGTGGATAAATGTGAGGTTATCCACTTTGGTGGCAAAAACAGGAAAGCAGACTATTATTTAAATGGTGGCCGATTAGGGAAAGGGGAGATGCAGCGAGACCTGGGTGTCATGGTACACCATCATTGAAAGTAGGCATGCAGGTGCAGCAGGCAGTGAAAAAGCGAATGGTATGTTAGCTTTCATAGCAAAAGGATTTGAGTACAGGAGCAGGGAGGTTCTACTTCAGTTTGTACAGGGTCTTGGTGAGACCACACCTGGAGTATTGCGTACAGTTTTGGTCTCCAAATCTGAGGAAGGACATTATTGCCATAGAGGGAGTGCAGAGAAGGTTCACCAGACTGATTCCTGGGATGTCAGGACTGTCTTATGAAGAAAGACTGGATAGACTCGGTTATACTCTCTGGAATTTAGGAGATTGAGAGGGATCTTATAGAAACTTACAAAATTCTTAAGGGGTTGGACAGGCTAGATGCAGGAAGATTGTTCCCGATGTTGGGGAAGTCCAGGACAAGGGGTCACAGCTTAAGGATAAGGGGGAAATCCTTTAAGACCGAGATGAGAAAGACTTTTTTCACACAGAGAGTGGTGAGTCTCTGGAACTCTCTGCCACAGAGGGTAGTTGAGGCCAGTTCATTGGCTATATTTAAGAGTGAGTTGGATGTGGCCCTTGTGGCTAAGGGGATCAGAGGGTATGGAGAGAAGGCAGGTACGGGATACTGAGTTGGATGATCAGCCATGATCATATTGAATGGCGGTGCAGGCTCGAAGGGCTGAATGGCCTACTCCTGCACCTAATTTCTATGTTTCTATGTTCTAGAAAATGAATTTTTAGTTTGAAAGGAAGACTTACAGGACTTCCAAAATGCACAAGACATGAACAAAAATCAACATATGCACAAAGTTTTTATGCATATTTGTGCAAACATTCACCATGGTTTACACAGTAATAAAAATAAAGCTGACAAATGAAGATAGCAGAAAAAACAGAAAATTCCTGACAAGACCCGAGACTCTATCAGCAGATATTTCATTCAAACATTTCAAGATGCTTTATTTATTTTATTTAATTCCAGCTCATTCCTCATGGCACATAAACTAAATAATCACATTGATATATGGATCATATAATGGTATTTGATGATAAAATAGAGAGTTACATTCTCAGATCTAAATTCTCCAAGAACCAACTTCAAATATTACATATGCATGCAAAAACCTTTATAGCCTCCTTCTTCCAGTTTTGTGATTTAAGACAAACTTTCTATTACTCTCCCTTTAACTAATACTCTCCTCCGCCTTGTGGACTTGACGAATACTCTTTGGACTCCGCTCCCTTTCTTCAAGTCAAAGGTGCAGCCATAGGCACTCGCATGTGGTCTCATTTATATCAGCAAGAGCAAGCATAGATCAGGTGACTGTTTCACCATACACAATTAGGTGCTGCTCTATAAGGTGCTGGTCAAGCCACATTTTTAGGTATTGTGAGCAATTTTGGGGACCATATCTGAGGAAGGATGTGCTGGCCCTGGAGAGGTCCAGAGGAGGTTTACAAGAATGATCCCAGGATTGACGGCAGTAGGCCTCTACTCGCTGGAGATTAGAACAATGAGGGGGGACCTTAATGAAACTTACCGAATAGTGAAAGGCTTGATTAGAGTGGTTGTGGAGTGGATGTTTCCGCTAGTGGGAGAGTCCAGGACTAGAGGTCATAGCTTCAGAATTAAAGGACATTCCTTTAGGAAGGAGATGAGAAGGAATTTTAGACAGAGGGTGGTGAATCTGAGGAATTCTTTGCCACAGAAGGCTGTGGAGGCCAAGTCAATGGATATTTATAAAGCAGAGATAATTTGATTATTGATTAATGCAGGTGTCAGGGGTTATGGGGAGAAGGCAGGAGAATGGGGTTAGGAGAGATCGATCAGTCATGATTGAATGGCGGAGTAGACTTAATGGGCCAAATTCTGCTCCTATCACTTATGATCTCATGACAAGAGGTAGTGTACAAGAGGCAGTGAGAGGATGGAGGAAACAGAAAACTATAAAGATTTGAAATTAGAGCAGAAATGTTTGATCTACAGTATGTAGCAAGCCCATGAATAACTACTACTCTCTCTTTACTTGTTTTTATATAAAATAAAATAAACACCATTAAAGGATTTGCTTATCTTTCTTTTACAGGGCAAACTTGAACAATCCGCAAAGTGTCCTGTATTTTCAACATGTTTAGACTTTGAGACTGAAAGAGAATCCTGATGCCAAGCCAATAACTAATGGTAAAATATACTGTGTCTTTCTTATGGCATAACAAGTTCGTCCAAGAGATTATTAAACAGGGTAGAAGGAGAAAGGGGGCAGCTTTTCAATGAACTCCATGCGTTTTCCAGCAACTGCATGTTTTTCAGCTTTCCAGCAACTGCATGTTTTTCAATCAGTCGTCCTGTCGGAATTCTAAACTTCCCCTGTCTCACTGTGCAAGTTGACCCACGAGGTACCCCGAGTGACAGACTCGTGGCTGTGCACGAGACTGCAAGTTTATGATCAAGTGTGTAACCGAGTTCCCACGGGTATGTCATTGCTGCGATGTTCCAAGTTCCTCTCCCGAGTTAGCAAGTTCCTCTCCCGTTACTCTTGAGCCAACCGTGAATGAAGGTATGTTTTAATAAAGCAACAATGTTAAAATACATCTCCATCCTGTGGTTTTGAGTTATTTCAGCGCGGCGGCATCTATTGATATGACCTACAATGGGAAAATGCGCATCCTCCAGTAACCAAGCATTTCTTGTTGTTTTATGTTTTTAAATACTTTTTTGCAATGGATCTCTATTTTAAATAATTTTAAAAAAGGAAGCAGCTCGGGTGACTGACATTGAGCGGCCGCCGGGACCCGACAGCAGACACACACACACACACACACACACATAGAGAGAGAGATACACACAGACAGCAGGACTGGCCGCCACTTCAGAGGAAGGAAGCAGCTCGGGTGACTTTGAGCGGCCGCCGGGACCCG
The DNA here is from genome assembly GCA_035221665.1 of Okamejei kenojei. NCBI lineage: Eukaryota > Metazoa > Chordata > Chondrichthyes > Rajiformes > Rajidae > Okamejei > Okamejei kenojei. The sequence continues at coordinate 59,658,814 of CM069140.1, read as the reverse complement.
ACATCAGACACACACACAGATACAAACAGATAGACAGAGAGGGAGAGAGAGAGACACACACACACACACACACACACACACACACACACACAGACAGCAGGACTGGCCACCACTTCAGAGGAAGGAAGCAGCTCGGGTGACTTTGAGCGGCCGCCAGGACCCGACAGCAGACACACACACAGATACAAACAGATAGACAGAGAGGGAGAGAGAGAGAGACACACACACACACACACACACACACACACACACACACACACACACACATAGAGAGAGAGAGATACACACAGACAGCAGCTGGCCACCACTTCAGAGGAAGGAAGCAGCTCGGGTGACTTTGAGCGGCCGCCGGGACCCGACAGCACAACCCCGGGGCGCGTATTCGGGGAACGAATTCTATCCAGAATGCGTTAGCTCAAAAGTACTGGATAAACTTACTTACTGAAGGCAGCGAAACTGGCTGGGGCTTGTTGCGAAACGTGTTATACACAGGAGCTGTTCTGAAATGTAACGGAATAAACCGCCCAGGATGACATCTCCAAGTTGAGACACGCCGGGATTAAACTTCTCTCGCAGTTTGCACGCTGTATCGGTCGCTGGAGTCATCCCTTGGATTGCGCAGAGGAACGACAAGGTCCAAATAGCAAGAGGCAGCATTGTTAAGGTCAAAACAGTTTCTCAACACCACTGGAAAGTATAACACGGTTCTGCGGCTGGGTGTCTATTTATATTGGCTGGTAAACACGCCAGGTGCGCTTTAAACGCCCATAGCTCAAACCATCCCATTGGGTTAGCAGGAAGATTGCTTCTTGGTAAAACAGGTGTGAAGTGAGATGATAATCAGTAAACTTTGTGGGTGCTGGAGGCAATGTCTCTCTGGATAATTGAGTTTAATCATATTTTGTGTGATTAATATTAAGATTGGTGTGCGGCGAGCGTTCCTCTGATATTTGGGGAATTGTCTGTCAGCACGGCATTCACGGAAATAACAAGCTGAGACTGTTTCTGAGCACACGCGTGTACTTCAGTGTTGTCTTTAGACCGTGAAAGTTGCCAGTTTAAAACAAAGACTATTCTTTAACATGGTTGTACACCTAATGTTCATTTCGCAAGAGGGGAGAGGACATAAGTCTGAAGAAGGGTCTCGACTCCATTCCTTCTCTCCAGAGATGCTGCCTGGTCCGCTGAGTTACTCCAGCATTTTGTGTCTATCTTTGGTTCAGTCTTTACTCGAGCAAAAGAACAGATTATTAAAGTTCCCACGGTAGACTCACGAGACACTAAGATAAACGCACGGGGCCACTACGTTATTACAACGAGTTTAAATGTTTCCATTTTTAACTTGAACAGTTAATTTGACTCGTGGAAAAAATCAAACATGTTTGATTTTTTTCACGAGTTAACAAGTTTCCCGAGTACCTGCCGTTAGCGCCACGAGTCGATAAGTTGCTCGTGCGAGTTCCGACGTTCCCGCTACGTGATCACCACGAGTGAAAACTCGGGGTCACTCGTGGGCCAACTCGCACAGTGAGACAGGGGTTTAAACTTCCACTTCCAACTTAACAGCAACGACACTTTAGAATGTACTGAATGGAAAAGCACTCGGTTCGTTCCGCTCCCTCTATTATGCTTATTTGTCTGACGAAAACTTTCACAAAAGATTACAATCTTAAAACAAATTCATTGAATTTGATGCAACAATCCCCATCCTCTGCCCTGCAAATGATGAGGTGTTTGCGCAGTAATCAACCAGAACCAGCCATGATCACATTGAATGGCGGTGCTGGTTCGAAAGGCCGAATGGCCTACTCCTGCACCTATTGTCTATTATCTAATGTCTATTGAATACCACCCTCTAATACATTCGGAAGCTCATTATTTCTCCCGTCCGTCCCCGGAAAATGAAATCCGGTATTGAAATATGAAAGAATAAGCAGATAATGCATCTGGCAAAATATATAAACCGCAAGTCTTAAGAGCCGAAGATAAGTGTAAGGTGTGAAAACGGTCTTAGGAGCCTCCATGCAACAGTGACACTGTCTATTCCCAGCTCCTTGTCTATTTCACCCAACGTTGCAGCAGAACCCGCGGCGGAAACGTCACAATGGTAAGCCGGCAGACACAAGTGTGATTGGTCAGAAAATTAAAGCGCCCTGCTTTGATTGGTGTAATTAACGCCGGCAAGTTTGAAATTGCAGCGGACGGGGCGAGCGACTGAAAGATGCGTCTATGATCTTTTATTTTCACGCTGGAAGCTCACAGTCAGTGGTCGGGAGGGAGGGAAAATACATTTTTCTTAATTTTCAATGTGCGAATACTTCATTGGCAAGAACATATCTACTGCTTGGGATCTGCTGGTTGCCGAGTAAAGTCATTCCGGGGCAATCTGGATACCTACATGAGAACGTGAGAGGCAAGAAGCTCGATTGAGTACATACAGCCGTGTAAACCCACGGGCTGCAGGTAAACTGGAAATAAGAGTAAAATATAGGATCTACCAAATGCAGGAAATACATTTCTGACGGTAAAATGCAGCCCAGAAATTCTTATCTGCCCATAAAGCTTGGAAACTTTGTTATGCTGTCTTTCACGTTAATTACTCAATTCCCTTGCTCGCTTTGTCAAACATTTCATACGTTAACTTTACTCTAACACACTTTTTTAAAATCTTGTCTATCTTTCTCCGCCACAACGGAGTCACGGTGGCGCAGTGGTAGAGTTGCTGCTTCACCCCGGTACCAGAGATCCTAGAGCGCTTGCTATAGGATCTTTGCCCGGTACGGCGCTGGCTGTACGGAGTACGTTCTCCCCGTGACCAGCGTGGGTTTTCTCAGAGATCTTCGGTTTCCTCCCACATTCCAAAGACGCACAGGTTTGTAGGTTAATTGGCTTGATAAATGTAAAAAAAATGCCCAGTATAAAATAGTCCAACTTGCAGTATTGTCCCTAGTGGACTCTTCGGAAGGTACAACCCCCCCCCCCCCCCCCCCCTTATTGTAATAACATTTCTGCTCGTACTAGGTTTAAACTACTCCAATAGTAAATATTGCCGGTGCAGGTGTGCCTCATAGCACCTGAGACCGGGTGCAGTCCTGACATCTGATGCTCTCTGCGGATTTTGCATGTTCTTCCTGTGACTGCCTGGGTTTCCTCCCACATTTCAAAGAGGTGTGAATTGGTGGTGTGATCTTAATTTATTGTATTACATTTATTTTATTGTATAGTGTGATTAGAAATCTTACAAAAATAAATGCAATACAATAAATTAAGATTGCATTAGGTTAAATGTCCTCTGTAAATTTCTCTAAGTGCATTGAAGTAAGAGGGCTGGGGCAAGGAGTTGATGGGAATATGGGGAGAATAAAACAGGATTGGTGTAGGATTAGTGTAATGAGTGGTTAATGGTAGTGACTCAGTGGGCCAAAGAGCCCGATTCCATGCTATAACTTTCTGTGACTCTGAGGATATCTGGTAACAGTCTGAACTTTAGAGATACGGTGGTGAAACGGGCCCTTCAGCCCACATAGTCTGTGCTCACCAGAACGCTAGCACTATCTTACACACCAGGGACAAATTACAATGCTTACCAAAGCCAGTCAACCTACAAACCGGTACATCTTTGTAATGTGGAAGGAAACTGGAGCACCTGGAGAAAACCCATGCGGTCACAGGGAGAATTTTCAAACTCCATACAGACAGCACCTGTGGTCAGGATTGAACACTGGTTTCTGGTGTTGTAGGGGAGCAAATATACTACTGTGCTGCCCCTGAAGAAAGGGTTTGACTGGAAATGTCACCTATCGATGTTCTCCAGAGATGTTGCCGGACCTGCTGAGTTACTCCAGCACTTAATGTCCATCTGGTAACTAAATTTTATTTCAAATCTCTGCAGCATCTTCAGCTTCTACTTGGAGTAGAATGTTCCCTGCTTCTGGTGCGGAGGCCCAGTGCAGTGTTACAGTGGAATACCTCAACCAGGCTGGTCAAGCCACCAAACGCAAAAATAGCCGCAATGCCACGGTCACACTTGGGCGCAACGAATTTCGAGAGATTGTGCTCCTAGTACACGATGGGAAGCTGTCACAAAATTTTGTCTTGCGTGAAATCCAGCTTTTTACTCGCTTCACTCAGGATGGGAAGAGTACCATCAAATTGATTCCCGAAAATATTCAGATCCTTATTTCAAACTGCCCACCGGACAAACTGAAAATACTTTTGAAAACACTATCCATTAAGTATGCTGCAGATAAAAAGATCAGCAAACCAGTCAGTGACCGAACACGCCTGGTCTCCACACTTCCACGGACCTTTGATACAATTAGTCCTGTGCAGGCCCAGGATGTGGAAAGAGCGAAGCTTCAGATGCAGAGAAATCTGCAGTCACCAACCTCAACTAAAGGATCAAGGAATCAAATGGGTAACAGGGGTCCAAACAAGCAGATCAAGCGATCTCGGACCACCTCAGAAAACTGCCTGGTATGTAATCTATTCGCTTTAAATTTCACTTCTGGACAAGGTTTGCATCAAAATGTCATTAGGAACATGTAAATAAGTAGTTACTGGCCTCCATTCTTTTGGAGTCTTTCAAACTATCTAGGAGCACCCTCATACCATCCTCTCATTATGCCAGCATCTATTCATCAGGCACGAATACACCTTAGTGGCTACTTTGTAGTACTCCCCTTCAACAGTGGGCTGCTAAGGTTGAAGCTGCTGGTTTAAATGCTGACAGTTGTGAGATTTAAAAATGGGTCATGGGGTAGCACTGCACTGAATCTGACAGTGGCTTCCTGGAAGAAAGCAAACGGTGATAGTGGAAATATGTAGGAAGGAACTGCAGATACTGGTTTAAACTGAAGTTAGACACAAAATGCTGGAGTAACTTTGTGGGACAGGCAGCATCTCTGGAGTGAAGAAATGGGTGACATTTCGGGTTGAGACCCATCTTCAGATAGGTTGATCTTCAGAAGGTTGTTTTTTCAGACTGGAGGCCTGTGACTAATGTGCCTCAGGGATTGGTGCTTGGCCCATTGCTGTTTGTGGTTTATATTTACGATTTGGATGGGAATGTATAAGGCATGATTAGTAAGACACTAAAGTGGGTAGTACTGTAGATAACAATGATAATTATCAGAAATTACAGCAGGATCGACCACCTGAGCAAGTGGGCTGAGTAACACGGCTTTACCACTTAGAGTCTGAAGAAGGGTCTCGACCCGAAATGTCACCCATTCCTTCTCTCCAGACATGTTGACTTTCCCGCTGAGTTACTCCAGCATTTGTCTACCTGAAAAATGGTAAATGTGGTTTAATGCAGATAAATGTGATGTGTGCATTTTGGCAGGTCAGACCAGGACAGAACCTACACAGTGAGTGGCACAGGCCTGTAGAGCAGAGAGATCTAGAAGTGCAAGTACATAGTTTCTTGAATGTGGTGTCACAGGTAGATGGGTGGACAAGAAGGCTTGTGGTACATTGGCCTTCATCAGTCAGGGTATTGAGTATAGTATAGTCTGAAGAAGGGTCCCATCCTGCAAAGTCACCTATCTATTTTCTCCAGAGATGCTGCCTGACCCACTGAGTCACTCCAGTATTTAGTCTATCTTTGGTATGAACCAGTATCTGCAGTTCCCTTATATGTTGTATATTGAGCATAGAGGTTGGGATGCTATGTTTCAATTGTACAAGATGTTCATGAGGCTGTATTTTGCAGTATTGTGTTCAGTTTGGTCACCTTTCTATAGGAAGGATGTTGTTAGGCTGGAATGATTGCAGGTATTTTTTTCAATTCAATCTTTAATTGTCATTGTGCAGTGTACAATACAGACAACAAAATGCAGTTGGTATCTCTGAAGGGCGAACTTACGAATAAACAAGTAATTGCGCAGTAGTATGAGTATATACATCTATACATATACAGTGGTATCCGTGCAATTTGCTGGTGATTGGATAGGGTGGGGGGGGAGGGGTGGAGACAGGCAGTCATTGAGGTGCAGCGTTGAGAAGTTTGATAGCCGCAGGGAAGAAGCTGTTCTTGAGGGAATATTGCCAGGACATGAGGAGCTGCATTATAGGGAGAGGTTGGCTGGTCAAAGACTATATTCCTTGGCATGCAGAAGGATGAGGGGTAATCTATAGACGGTGTATTAGACCATGAAGGGAATAGACAGGGTGAATGAGTAGGGGAATTAAGAACCAGAGGATATAGGTTTAAGGTGAGGGGAAAAATTTAAGAGGAACCTGAGGGACAACTTTTTCCACACAGGGTGGTGGATATATGGAATGAGCTGCCAGAGGAGGGGAGACTAGTGTAGAAGCAGTATTTTGTTCAGCATGGGCATGTTGGGTTGAAGGGCCTGTTTCCCTACTATATGACTCTGTCACACTGAGGAAACTCCAGTGTAATCCTGTGAACTGCATGATTATTTTCACTTGAGGTTTTGTGGGACTGACAATAATACTTTAACGTCATTTTAAGAAATTCTAGGCCTACCAGTTAGTTTTGTACATGGGCAAAACATTGCACCCATCATATAATTGCTTTTCCCATGTCATATGCAAAATAGCTCCAGGAGTACAATTTGGTTATTAAGGTTAAATGTTTTGCCATTTGCTAGTAGATTAATATTGTACTTGATGTAAATTTTAAAATAAATTGACCTCTAATAGAAACATAGAAAATAGGTGCAGGAGGAGGCCATTCAGCCCTTCGAGCCAGCACCGCCATTCATTATGATCATGGCTGATCGTCCCCTATCAATAACCTGTGCCTGCCTTCTCCCCATATTCCTTGACTCACTAGCCCCTAGAGCTCTATCTAACTCTCTCTTAAATCCATCCAGTGACTTGGCTTCCACTGCCCTCTGTGGCAGGGAATTCCATAAATTCACAACTCTCTGCATGAAAACATTTTTTTTCTCACCTCAGTCTTAAATGACCTCCCCTTTATTCTAAGACTGTGGCCCCTGGTTCAGGACTCGCCTAACGTTGGGAACATTTTTCCTGCATCTAGCTTGTCCAGTCCTTTTATAATTTTATATGTTTCTATAAGATCCCCCCCCCCCCCCCCCCCCCTCATCCTTCTAAACTCCAGTGTACAAGCCTAGTCTTTTCAATCTTTCCTCATATGACAGTCCCACCATCCCAGGGATCAATCCTGTGAACCTATGCTGCATTGCCTCAATCACAAGGATGTCCTTCCTCAAATTAGGAGACCAAAACTGTACACCATACTCCAGATGTGGCCTCACCAGAGCCCTATACAACTGCAGAAGAACCTCTTTACGCCTATACTGAAACCCTCTTGTTATGAAGGGCAACATTCCATTAGCTTTTTTCACTGCCTGCTGGACCTGTAAGCCAACTTTCAGCAACCGGTGTACAAGGACACCCAGGTCTCGCTGCACCTCCCCCTTACCTAACCTAACCCCATTGAGATAATAATCTGTCCCCTTGTTTTTGCCGCCAATATGGATAACCTCACATTTATCTATATTATTCTGCATCTTTCCTTGTCTAGTGTGGAAGAGCTCAACACTGCTGTTGTAAGGAAAATATTTCATAATTTGCCTCTTACAATGTTCCATTCTTTGTCAGCATAGCATCTCTCTTATCAATGCAAATAAAATTGTGTCAATGCCTGTCTCTTGAGCTTATTGATATTTTCCGTGCGTATAGAGAAGATGGAGCTGGAAAGGAATGAGAAGATTTTATGATTTTTTTTTTGTGCACTTTTCTGTTGCAGAGTGCAGAGCTGAAACCCTCCAAAAAGCCCATGTTGTCACTGCCAATGGGAAGAAAACTCTCGAAAGAACAGTCACATGTTCTCACGATGATCCTTAAAGGAAAGAATGTCTTCTTCACTGGAAGTGCTGGTAAGTATTGAAGAGGCATGTTTTGGAGACTTTACCTTTATAAAAATACTTGACTTGGGGATTAACTCCAGAGACCGGGTTCAATCCCTACTACTGGTGCTGGCTGTATGGAGTTTGCACTTTCTTCCCGTGACCCCGTGGGTTTTCTCCGAGATCTTCAGTATCCTCCCACACGCCATATGTACAGATTTGTAGGTTGATTGGCTTGGTAAAAATGTAAATTGTCCCTAGTATGTGTGGCATAGTGTTGGCGTGCAGGGATCGTTAGTCGGTGTGGAATTGGTAGGCTGAAGGGCCTAAACCAAGGGATCCCAACCCAGGCTAAATTTAACCCTCTGGGCTAAGTTTTGCCGACCCAGGGGGTAAAATTGTTGATTCTGGATTTGTACATTTTTTTCTCATTGACTGACTGTGTTTGGTTCTGGTATCTGTTCATCATTAGTTCATAAATAAGTTAAAAAACATTGTTATGTGCTATTAAATTTGCCTGGGGTAAATGGGACGAAAAAGCCTGGGAAACCCTGTTCTAAACCAAGCTAAGCTAAAGATTGTCCAATGCACACAATACAATTATGGGGGAATTGCCAGAAATGTGTGGAGAAAAGGTTACTGGAACATTGAAAGGTGTAATGGGATTGTCCTGTGAGCTACCACAGACTAGATGGGCTGAATGATGTCCTATCTCATAGAAATATTAATTAATATGAAAAGGTGACATTACAAATCTATCATCCAAGTCTCTCCAGATATTTGGACATCTGTACTTAATTAATTAAGTACATCACTGTAAACAGAAGGCTGGCATGGAAAGTGGCAATGAAATGGATGATTATAGTGACATTGGACCTGGATAGAATATCAGAACAGAGAAAAGCTGTACCTGCATGCTGTTTCATGGAACATTTGTTCACTGATGCTTTCCACAGAATGTGCATTAATTTGTACTTTCCCAACCACAAATTGTTATTTTGCTTCAAGGAACTGGTAAGTCTTTCTTACTGAAGAGGATTGTCGGAGCATTGCCACCAAAGAATACATACACCACCGCCAGTACTGGAGTGGCTGCTTGTCATATTGGTGGAACAACCCTGCATGCATTTGCAGGTCAGTTGTGTACAACGATAAATGGCAGAAGATCAGGACTGGGGAAAATATTATTTGTTGAAGATTTAGCCCTTGGACTACAAATCGTGGGGGAGGATGCATTAGGATAAATTATTTTAAACTGAAGAGGTCTGGAAACACATCTCATCAATGTGGCTTCTTTGTGAATCTTTAAAATTTAATGATGACTCTTCCCATCATCCCAGATCTTCATATGTTTCGAACCTTTCCCTTAAAAATAGGTCGGTTTAATCTCTTCCCTAATGCATGGTAACTCGAGTTGTTTTTTTTAAGTTAACAATTGCGGTCTTCCCCTATTGTACTTCAAAAGTAATAAATGATAGGACTCTCATTGCATATCAGAGAAGTAATTAAGATGGAAAGAGTGCAGAGAAGATTTACTGCGATATTGCCAGGACTTGAGGGCCTGAGCTATAGGGAGAGGTTGGGCAAGCTAGAACTTTATTCCTTGGAACGTAGGAGGTTGAGGGGTGAACTTGCAAAGGTGTATAAAATCATGAGGGGAAGAGTAAGGTGAATCCTTTTACTTCGAATAAGGATTCAAAAATTAGACTCTAGCTTTAAGGTGAGAGTGACAAAGATTTAATGGGGACCTACCGGGCAACTTTTTTCACATGGAGGGTAGGGTGGTGGGTGTATGGGACAAACTATCGGAGGAGATAGTTGAGACAAGTACTATAACTGCATTTAAAAGATACTTAGACAGGTACATGGATAGGGCGACACGGCAGTGCAGCAGTAGAGTTGCTGCCTTACAGCACCAGAGACCCGGGTTCAATCCTGACCACGGGTGCTGTCTGTACAGAGTTTGTACCTTCACCCTGTGACCTGTTTGGGTTATCTCAGGGAGCTCCGGTTTCCTCCCACACTCCCAAGACGTACAGGTTTGTAGGTTAATTGGTTTGGTAAAATTGTAAATTAACCCTAGTGTATGTAGTGCTAGTGTGCAGGGATCGCTGGTCGTCATGGGCTTAAGGGCCTGCTTCCGCTTGTATCTCAAAACTAAACGGATAATGCAGGCAGATGGGAATAGATGAGTAGGGGTGTCTTTGTTGGCATGGACGAGTTGGGTTGAAGGACCTGTTTCTGTGTTGTGCGAGTATGACTATGACAGTGCCAGGATAGCTGGCATGTGATTAATGAAATTTAAGAGTTAGATATAGCTCGTTTGCCTAACGGAATCAAGGGATATCGGGAGAAAGCGGGAACGGGGTACTGAATTTGGTTGATCAGCCATAATAAATGGCGGAGCTGGCTTGAAGGGCCGAATGGACTACTGCGCCTATTTTCTATGTTAATGAAAGTATGAAGTGATTTTGCTTCAACAAAGAATAAAGAGTCATCATGAACAATCTAGTACAATGCTAAAGGAGATGAAGAAGAAGGATGTTAATCTTTGAACATGACTGGACAAGATGAGAATCCTGCTTGAAAACACAAGGCTCCTTAACGTTATTGAAAGATAAAAAGATAGTGTGCTAGTCATAAATAGAAAATAAGTTGATCTAATCCTTAGGCCATAGCCTGCCCGACCTCTCCCTATAGCTCAGGCCCTCAAGTCTTGGCAATATCCCAGTAAATGTCTGCACTCTTTCCATCTTAATTACTTTTCTGACATGCAACAAGAGTCCTGTCATTTATTACTTTAGTTCAGGGTAACAAATGTTCTGAAAGATGTCCAGATCTTGGGTTGAGTCCTGAAGAGATTTATCATTATTGTGCCAGGGATCCGTGACTGCAGTTCTCTGGAGAAACTTGACACCTCTTCCTTGGGATCGAAGATCAAAGTAAATTATTTAAAGAGAACTGAACTGCAGGGAACTGAAAGCCCTCATCTGAGGTGCCCCATCTCCTATTCAAGTCATGAATGATTTTGGTACACTAATTAAAATGAACTATTTTCACTGAAAAAAGTCAAAACAAAATGACCCCAATTTAAGCTAATTGGCAAAAGAACCAAAGCCAGCACAAACAGAATGTTTCTTCTGCTCTGAATCTTTGATCTGTCTTGCAAAGGTAATAAAACAAATCACACTGTAGTCTGCACTTGTGCACATCTTGCCCATCACAAAATGCTCCTGTATTATTTTTATCGTAAAGCAGAGGCTTTAGTTAACAGCTAAGGTTGTCTAACTCCTGCAGGCCCAATTAGCTAAGTATGCTTTTCCTTTATTGGCCTTCATTATGTTTTTTAAGCTTCACACTTTATGATAAATTGTGCTTTATAGAACAAGTTTTAATCTCTATTTTTTCTTTTAATTAGTTACATATGGCTAATGAAAGACCCGCCCTATTATGCTCACATTTTACTGATCACTGTATTTCATGATAAAATGTTCTAGAGGCAATGGGAAATTTTATAAATGCTTCAACAAACTTGCACAAAAAGAATCGCGATGAATCAAAATGGTAACAAAAATACGAAGGTTTGTCATTGATCTGAAAAAAATTTAAACTCTCAATAGATTCTGTTTAACTTGCCAACAATTTCAAATATTTATTGTTTAGATTTCAAAATGGTGCTGCCTTGCCAAAGTGAGAATGGATTTTGCCAATTTGAGATTGGGGTATTGAAAAGACAGCTGTCAATACTTTGCCTAAGGTATTTGAAAAACTTTGGATTTATTTTTTCTTTAGGAATTGGATCGGGAAAAGCTCCTCTGCAGCAATGTGTAGAGCTGGCTCGAAGGCCTGGGATCCTCAGCCACTGGCTAAATTGCAGGCACCTTATCATCGATGAAATCTCCATGATAGAAGGAGAATTCTTTGACAAGCTTGAAACTGTGGCCAGGTACGTCATACTGTTAAAAGGGAGCTACAGCTTCCATATTTGTGATATCTCAACAGACAAGTAAATAGATAGTGCTCCGTAATGGTTGAGGGAACATGTTCTTTGCAGCTGATCATTAGGTTTGCAAAAGTTAATTGGAGCATAAGGCTGATAAATACGGCCACTTTTCTAGTGAGAAGATATCCAGCCTATCATTGTACTTTCACAATAGCGCAGGAGATCAATTTTGTACATTCATTGCGTGTAGGCAACTAATGTTCCCAATTGCACTTGTTTGCATGTCTCACTTGTCACTCATCCCTACATGGTACTTGTTAAATGTGTAATTTGCTTGCTTTGAGTATCATTATGTATTTGTAATGACGTCTGTGCTCTTAAACTTGTAAATGTTGCAGGAGTGTCTGCAAGTATAACTACTGTTGCCCAGGTTAAAATATTTCATCTTGTTTTCTGTACAGTATGTGATGGTGATGCAATTTACCTACAAACATGATTTTTTTTTTTTTTAAACGAATTTGACATTATCAACCAAAATATGTGGTCAATTTCCAAATGTACACTGGTAGTTTTGAGCTCTAACTCAACAGGATCTACTAAAGGTCATAAATGGTTGTGAATCTGCTGAATTCTTCGCCACAGAAGGCTGTGGAGGCCATCAATGGATATTTTTAAGGCAGAAATGGATACATTCTTGATTAGTATGGGCATCAAGGGTTATGGGGAGAAGGCAGGGGAATGAGTTTAGTTAGGAGGTAGAGATAGATCAGTCATGATTGAATGGCGGGGGTAGACCTGATGGGCTGAATGGCCTAATTCTGCTCCTATCGCTTATGACCTAAATACCATTGCTACTGATTTAATCCTGGTCCTTTGCTGTCTAAGATTGAAGAAGATTGTCGATATTTTAGCATTCTGTTTTCTCTGGAAATGAACATTTGATCCCAAGTCCTTGGCATGTGTTCATCTCCCCCAAGCTTATCTGCTGCTAAATCTCCAGCACATGCAATTTACCTCTTCCAGAATTGATTTCTTGCATTGTCCCCCTCCTTGATGCACCGCACATTCAAGTTATGTTTATTCAAAAGTCCCTCCCCATAGCCTCCCCTGTACAAAGTCTACTTCATCAATCGTTTTTGTGTTTGATAACATGCATTGATTCCCAATTCTCTAACATTTCCAATCCAAAATGTTCCATCTTGCATGACTTTACCCAGCCCAATCCCACCTTTCTCTGTAACCTATAACTCCATTCTACCCTTCAAGCCCTCCGACTCTGGCTTCTGCTCTTTGCTCTTGCGTTGGTAGCTTCAGCTTCCTGGACTGTGTCCTCTGAAATTCATTCCTTCTATTTCCTCCTTTGCCACTCATTCTGCCTTAATCAACCCATTAAGTTTTTTTTGCTGGTGCCATGTTTTTGCTATTGTTTTTGATTAACTGCATGTTGTTTATATATAAAATGTTATATATAAAATGGTTACAGAGAAATGGTGATTACCAAGGATTTTATAAATGAATGGCAGATGCTTTCTGTGAGAACGTGTTGCTAATCGATTATAATTGCTTGCTGCTTAACATGAAGCTGATAACTGCATTTTACTTGCAAACAATAATGCAAGAACTCGATCTTGACTTATGATGTGCTGTCAAACTTTTTTTTTGAGTTTTGTATACCTACATAATTACAATTTATCCAAGTCTCACATAACATGTTAATCTAATCGAATGTGTATGTAGATTGCTGTAATGGAGGTTCATATCACATTCCCATGCAGTCACCCAATAATTTAAACTGTATCAGTGTTCCCCTTTGCTATTGCAGGATTGTTCGACAATGCAATGAGCCTTTTGGTGGAATCCAGTTGATAGTTTGTGGAGATTTTCTACAGCTTCCTCCTGTGAGCAGGGCCAAAGAAAAGTATAAGTTTTGCTTCCAGGTAAGGGGATGAAAAAGTTAAATTTTTATTTTGGGGAGGCCACATTTTTTTGGGGAGAAATTTACCTTTCATGTTTTCTCTCAAAATTAGATGTTTAATGTTGGACATTAGTCACAGTATGTGTCCCTGATGCAAAATGGATAACAGTTCCTGAGGAGATTAATTTCCTTGAATAGCTTGGGCCTAAAGTTATCAATGTGCAATGCAAAATGATTCTTGCTCCTTTGCAGTTCTATTAAAAATGTCATTGATATTGACACGCTCTAATCAACCTTTAACGAGACGCTATTTATAAATTTGTTAAAGCTGTCAATAATTCGCCATCAATTTTAAACTAGACACCAGTTATTCCTTTAACCAGTTTGGGAGAGGGAGTTGGTGAGGATGGGGTTTGGGGGTTTCTTGTTTCTTAAGATTTTGAATGAGGTAGGATTGTAGAGGATGGCTACTCACAAGCTGGGCCACCCACATAAAATTCAAAAATATTTTGAATATATGCTTTCTATGGGAAAAGAACAGATGAAGACAAATAGAAGAAATTGATGGATCACAGAGACTACTCTGAAATAAAGGAGAATGTAACAAAATGCAAGATAAATGTGGTAACTGCAACCTTAGCAGATTATTTATTTAATACTTGGGGAAGAATTTGGATGAGCTAGTATTCCTAACTCATTCTTTAGGTGCATGCACTTCATTGTTCAGTAAATGAGGTGTTCCTTATGATTTGTTTAAGGCAAAAAGTTGGAGCAAGTGTATGCAGGTGAACATGGAATTAAAAGAGGTGCGAAGACAAACTGATAAAACATTCATTGCAATGCTGCAGGCTGTACGGCTTGGGAGGCAAGTATTATTTAACCTATTGCGATAACGTTGCGCAAAAAAAAACCATCCTTCCATTTTCAGTGAAAAGCTGGTCTTAATGCATATGCGTGCATGTCAATTTAATTGTCATATGTACTCGCAGCTGGACAATCAAATTCTTGTTTGCAGCACATAACTGGCTTGTTTTCTACTCTGAACTGGGAGAAGGGGATATATTTCTTAGTGATGTGATAACTTTTTTTTATTGCATTCTTTGGCTTGTGTGGGTGCTGCTATGGCAGCAAAATGGAAATCTGTCACCAAATCAATGGGTATGGATAATGAATGAGATTGTGCTCATAAATTTGAGAAGCAATTGAGTATCTTTCTGGAGAGGAAGAAGGGTAATGGATGCAATTGATCTTGACAGTCATTCTTTGCAAATGTACTTTACCTATTCCCAACATTTTCTATTCCCGTAGTTCTTGCTAAAGAATCCAATAAAAGTTAACGAAGCATTGTAAGAAATAATGCCACTGAGTTTTGCAAAGAAATGATCTGTTTCTTCCTGTCCAAGTAGAAAACAGCTGGCCATGATTTATTTCTGTACTTGTCATTAAAAGAGCAATACTATGGTCAAATTTAAAGTGAATAAATAAGAGCAGGTGGAAGCAAACAGTCCTTGAATTTATTCTGACATTCTCAAATACAATAGCTGACTTTCTACCGATGTACCTTCTATTCAATCACCACATTCTTTTATTTCCTAAAAATCTACCAATACCAATTTTCAAACAAACCAAATCCACGGCCTTCTTCTGAGAGAAAAACATTTCCTCATGGATGCGAAAGACTGCATCATAGTTCTAAATTCTCTGGTCAGAGATGATGATTTCTTGTTGTTTTTTAAACCTGCAAATTATAGACTTTGTACAATTGGAAGCAGCCATAATGGCTTTTGATATGCAGAAAACAACCTTGTGGGATTAAGAATCACTTTCATTTGATAAATATGGTGATACAAATATCACTGTACCTTAATTGGTACGCGTGACAATAAAAGACCTTTGAAATACTCAAATTGGAATATTTGCAAGGCACAAATGGTTGTGATTTTTTTTGACGAAATAATTATTTTGAAGAGAATTATTTTTTGAAGAAAAATCTAGTATTATGTATCGAGGATTCATTAATAATCTGGTAGTTAAGATGCATCCAAGTTGCATAATATGATAGAATTTCTATAAAAAATAGTAAAGGGCCTGTCCCACTTGTGAGACATCCACCGCGGTGACCTACGACCTTCCGCAACTATGTGTACGATCTCCTACGACTATGTTGAAGACCTCCCTCGACTATGAAGAAGACCTCCTTCGACCACCTATGACTAGCATCATGACCTACTACGACCGGCTTCGACTAGATCTACGACTAACAAAATACCGTTTTTTTTTTTTTCTCTTTTTTACTTTTTTTCCCCACGGTGACCTATTTTTAGTCGCGGTCAATTTTTAACATCTTGAAAAATAGTCGCGACCTAGCTGAAGCCTCGACCATGAAGGAGAGTGATGAAGACTTCCTATGACCTCGTGGTGACCTTGTCACAACTATTGTTCGCGGGCAAACTCGCCAGAGGTCATCCAAGTGGGACAGGGCTTTAAATGATTTAATTTGATCTGAAACCAAAATCTTAAATCTAAACAAACCAAACTACACGGCATAAGGTGCAAATTGTTTGTAGTTTTGGAGTATGTGCAAAGGCTAACATTTAGACAATAGCTGCATAGTTTACAACAAATATATATCACTTTAAGACACAACCTAACAAGTAGTTAAAGATGACATTAGATTACAGAAAAAATCTTACAATATGGTTAAAAAGAGTATTGGCTTAACCTAACTTTTTTCGCAAAGAAGGATCAAGTCATGGTTGCTGTGTTTGGGGAGACCAGATGAAAAATGAGAGGATTAACCTGGCTCGTGACAATTTCCCAATTGACTGCTTTCATTGTGAGTGGTGAAAACCTTTCCAATTTGTAGAGTTTGTTTCCAGAATGCCCTTAATTTTCATCAGGTGTCCAGAAGAGGTTGCAAACCAATTGATCAACACTGCATCGCGGAAGATAGATCGAGATGGAATTCTAGCTACGCGGCTTTGCACGCATAAAGATGATGTGGAATTCACTAATGAAAAAAGGCTCCAGCGATTACCAGGTAACAAGTGAAGGTCCAGCGTTGATTTCTATGGTTAGTCAAGCTTACGTCTCTCGTGAATGTCCAAAACCTTTTTCTGGAAACCGACTATTCCAACTAGATTATCCTTTTTTTTTTAAACTATTCAACACTATTTGTAGAAACAAGGAACTGCAGATGCTGGTTTACAAAGTACTCAAGTAGTTAAGCAGGTCAGGCAGCATCTCTGGAGAACATTGAAAGGTGACATTTTGGGTCTGGACCCTTCTTCAGACTGATCGTGTGGAAGGGGAGAAGAAAACTAAGAGATGAGGGGCAGGACAATGCGTGGCAGGTAATGGATGAACATGGGCAAGAGGGGAGGATTTGACAGGCAGATGGTTGGACAAAGGCTAGAGATGAAAAAACAGGTTTGAGACCAAAGGATTGAAGCTGCAAATTGTGACGCCAGAGGAGGAACAGAGGTGCAGGGAAGAAATGGGTGCGAGACTCCATGTACCCCACCTGGACTCCCACCTCCACAGGGGAGGGGGGTGAAGAAAGGCGGGTGTGGGGAAGACAACGGAGGGTTTGTTGGCGGTTACCTAAAATTGAAGAATTTAATGTTCATACTGTTGGGTTGTATGCTATCCAAGCGGAATATGAGAACCTGTTCCTCCAATTTGCGTGTGCCCTCGCTCTGGCAATGGAGGAGGCACGGGACGGAAAGGTTAGTATGGGAATGGGATGGGGAGTTAAAGTGTTTAGCAACCGGGAGATCCGGTAGTTCCTGGCAGACTGTGAGCGCAAGTGTTTGGCGAAACAGTCCCCAAGTCTGCACTTGGTCTCGCCAATGTACAGGCGGCGACTTCAGGAACATTGGATGCAGTGGAAGCGGTTGGGGAAGCTGCCTGTGAACCTCTTTCTCATCTGGAGGTGTCACATCACCCTAGGTGGAGGTGAGGGAAGAGATTTAGGACAGGTGTAGTGTCTCCTGCAGTTGCAGGGGAAAGTAACTGTGTAGGGGGTGGTTTAGGTGGGAAGGGATGAGTGAACCAAGGACTTGTGGAGGGAACAGTCTCTGCAGAAGGTGGAAAGGGATGGAGATGGGAATATGTGACAGCTGGTGGGAACATACTGGAGGTGATGGAAATGTTGGAGGATGACATATTGGATCCAAAGTTGGTGAGGTGAAAGATGAAGACCAGAGGAACTCTATCCTTGTTTCATCTGGGGGCAGCGAGAGCAGACCTATGGGAAACAGGAGATGCCGGTGAGGGATTCATCTATGAAGAAGTAGGGGGGGAGGAACCACAATTGTAGAGGTAATACAACAAGATCGAGTGGATGTGGAGAGGATGTTTCCCATGGTGGGTGATTCTAGGACCAGAGGGCACAGCCTCAGAATAAAAGGACGTACCTTTAAAAATGCGATGAGGAGGGATTTCTTCAGAGGGTGATCTGTGGAATTTGTTGCTACAGACGGGTGTGGAGGCCAAGATAATGAGTATTTTTAAAGCTGGGACCGGTTCTAGTTTAATAAGGTGTCAAAGGTTACGGCGAGAGGGGGGGAGAAGACAGGAGAATGGGGTTGTGAGGGAAAATCGAATGGCAGAGCAGACACGATGGGCCAAATGGCCTGATTCGTCTGCGTCGTATGATCTTATGAAGACATCTTGGATGTCCTAGAATGGAAAGCCTCATCTTGGGAGCAGATGTGGCAAAGACAAAGGAATAGTGGGTAGGGGATGGCGTCTTTGCAAGATTGGAGGGAAGCGTAGTCCAGATAACTGTGGGAGTTGTTGGGTTTGTAATGGACATCAATCGATAGTCTATCCCCTGTGATGGGGACCTGGGGGGGGGGGGTTGAGGACAGGGTGAAAGATAGTGAAGTTAATGAAATCAACAAGTTCAGCATGGGTGTAGTGGAGAAAGATGTGGGATGGTGCCAGTGTATGCCTAGAACAAGGACTGTTTGTTGTAACCAACAAAAAGGCAGGCATAACTGGGGCTTATGTGGGTGCTCATGGCCACACCTTTAACTTGGAGAAAGAGAAGTTGTTGAGGGGAGGACAAGTTCCTCCAGGTGGAGCAGAGTGTTTGTAGAGGGAATTATTTGTATTCTGTAGCATTTTCCTTTTCATAAAACAAGTACACTTTTGGGCACCTCACCGGACCAATACTTTTTCACATAATGGACCATTATGTTTGTATTTGACAAGGGTTAAATTATTCAGTGTATCTCCAATGTGGGTCCGGACATGTTTTCCCTTACAGCTAGGTTTGTAAATTTGAAGAGGTTTTTTATGCTCTGGAAACCATTAGCAGTAAAGCTCATAACATCTCATCCCTGGATGATTTAACTGTGTGTTGTCTTGTGAACTGAGTTGTGCTCAATATGACTGTTCGGTTTTGTGAGATGTTTTATTTCATTCCTTTGATTAGATTAAGAGATATTGTAAAATTCTGAACCTGCTGGTAATGCACGACTGGAGTTCCAGTTCTTATTCTGAGGTTCTGGTAAATTCTTACTGAAATTCAATTGCTTTCAAAATACAGCTTCCATTCTGTCATCTTTCACCTTCGAGAGAAGGAATTTCATTTGTAAATAAGTAGACCATTCATTGTTGTCATCAAGTAGTCCCAGTGTGTAAAGCTCCCATTAATTCCTAACCCAAACCTTTGAGGTGGGCTCCACTTCAGTGGAATGATATATGATTCTCCACTAAATTGGACATATTCAGGCACTCCTCGACTTGTGTAATGGTTATGTTCTGCGAACCCTTGTAAGTCAGATTTTCTGCAAGTTGGATTTGCCACTCCCTCCCCGAAATAACGCACTGAGAGTGTTAATGGTCTCAGCAGCATCTGACTGATGCAAGGAGGCTTAAGGGGCTGTCCCACTTGGATGACCTAATCCACGAGTTTAGAAGACCCTAGACGAGTTGGAAAAAAATGTCAAGGTCATGTTGACTCACCAAAGTAAAAGACCTCTTACGACTATGTCCACGACCTCCTACGATCCCCCTCGACCTCAATCTTCCACACCTAAGACCAACTACGACTAGCTATGAGTGGAAATGATCACATGATAAAATTATGTCATGTTTGCATTTTTTTTTCTCTGGCCAGTTACCAACCTATGACTACCTACAACTAATTATGATTACCATCACTGCCTACTACGACCTACCTAGGAGTTAAAAAGTATCAATTTTTTCCATGCCGACTTTTTTTTTTTACTCGTGGACATTTTTTTATCAGGCTGGAAAAAACGCGGCGAGCTACTTGAGGCCACGAAGTGTGCGTGAGACCACTCACGAGCATGAGGAAGAGTGACCTACGACCTTGTGGTGACCACGCTGCAAGTATGAGTCAAGGGCAAACTCAGCAGAGGTCGCCAATTAGGTCGTGAAAGTGGGACAGGGGCTTTAAACGGGATGAATATAGAAGGTTGCACAAAATGTGAGATCATCGGTGACATGAAAATTGAGGGTTTTTTTTTAAAGTGCCATAAAATGTAAGAAAGAGGAGCAGGAGTTGGCCATTCAGCCCTTTGAGGTAGCTCTGACATTCATCAAGATTATAGCTGGTCTTCCATCACAGCATTGTATCCCTTCACTATCCCCCATCCATTGTTTTCATAAATAGGAAGACAAAGCACTACGAGCACTATTAATGGCACTATAACTGAGGTGCTGATCAAAATGCAATATAGCAAGGAACTCCAATACATCCGATATGTTTGCAGTATGATAAGATATATCTGACTGAGTACAAAAAACTTCCCATTTCTTTATGAGACATATTGTTTCTTAGTGCTATCTCTCCAAGCTGCAGTTATGACATCCATGGTCCTATCCGACAGTCCAAGCCCTTGTAATGGTCTGGTCAGAACCTGCAGATTAACAAATTAATATGATCATGCAATGGATGAACATGTTCTGTCACTGGTTGTACCAACAAATCACTGGAGCTGGGAATTGTCATAAATGGTTCAACTATCATTCTAAGCATCAATGGGAACCATGGCTGTGTAGGCCAGTTTGGAACCACCAAAACGCCCGTGGTGGAGTCTTGTTCTATTTTACTGAGACATTGCCTAATCAGGCAGAATGGGGGGGGGGGGGGGAAAGCATAGAAAAACATATTTCCCCAATGTAGCAAGAATGCATCCAACACTACTGCTCCTGGGTCAGGCTCCCATGAGACTTATTTAGGCAACTGGTGATTTAATCTGGACGCAAACAGATCAATGTCTGGTAACCCATACCGACTGACAATCTTTTTGAAAATTTGTGGATTTAACATCCATTCTATATTGTCTTTGAACTTTTGTGATCTGTTGTCTGCCACAACATTGTCTTTTCCTAGGAGATAGATAGCTGTCAGCAAGGCAACTACGCGCATTTGTAATATCCACAACTTTATCTGTTGGTAAAGTTACTGACATAGCAAGTGAATTAATGACAAACCCCAAATACTCAATTGTTTGCGATGGCTGTAGCTTAGATTTCGTTGGATAGATCAGAAACCCTAGCCTTTCAAACAGGCTTATAGTTGCTGAAAGTGATTTTCAGCTGATTCCTGAGTGGCATTAACATTTAAAATATCATCAAGATAAGCCATGACAATGTGATTTTGAGCCCTTAACAATGCAAGTGCTGGTTTCAATAATTTTGTGAACAGCCTGGGAGCTGAACTTAACCCATTAGGTATTAGGTAATCCATGCTTTATATTGCCACAGCTGACCCATCCAATTAAACTTCAAGTACCTGTGATAATGGGGATGAATTGGCACTGAATAATACACATCTTTTAAGTCTATAGCCATGTAACAACCTATGGACAACAACTGCTTTGCAGTGTTGAAGGTGTCCATTTTGAAATGTCTATACTGGACATATGAATTCAATTTTGTGAGATCCAGAATGACTCTACAACCCCATCTTTCTTTGGCCTGGGGAAAATATTTGACACACATTGTTGCGGATAATTCCCCGTACTTTCAATTACCCCTTTTTCAAATACATTTTTTACTTCTTCTTGTACCTGAGAATTTTCAGGTGCAGAACGCACCAAAACTCGATTAGGTTTATTCTGTACAGATAGATCAACTCCTTCCATAAATTCTATTATAGCACCTGACACAGTATCTAATATAAACCGATCAGATGTTATAGAGTACCATTCATTATAAAACCAATGTAATCTACCACCAACTGGAGGTTCCCCAAAAGTTTCCTCTGTGATAGAATAAAGTTTTTGTACCTCGGCAAATGACCGCGACGGTCTTCTCCTTCCAACATATGGATGGACATTGGGCTGTGATGGGTAATAATACCTTCTCACCATACCCCTGCCTCTGCTTGTTCCCGTCCTGAATCAAACCCCCTTCTCATCCAGTCAAATTGTCTCCTTTGGTCAAATATGAAAGGTTTCAAGAGGCTGATAGTCTTTGCCTCCTCATCGAGTTCTTTAATTTGTTTAGGCAGGTTTTCTCCGAATAAATAATCTGGAGCTTGAACATTGCTTGATTTACACAGATCTGCAAATCTTGGGTGCAGGATGGGCCGAATGGCGATTTTCCTCATACAATTAATCTCAAAATAAGAGTTACAAAACAATGCCAACATGTCTTTTTGGATTTTGGACATAGCATGCCCTTCCACCTGCCTCCCAAAAGCAGTGATGCCAGCTGCAATAAGCTTGAGGACCCTCTGGAACCGTACTTCCTGTCCTCGCATTGTTGAAGTCATGGGTGTCCAAATAGCCGGATTCACCGTCGGCACCCTCAGTGATGTACAATTAACAGGTGTTTTATAGAGGTCTGCTGTCTCAACCATGACAGTCTCCTGAAGCTGGTGAGAAACCAAATTAATTAATGTTGGCCGCCGGGTTTTCTTCCATGACCTCACCGCTCCCCTCTGGTATAGCAAAGGCTACATCTGGAGTTTGACTCTTGTGCTGTGGTGGGTGCTCATGACCAGAAACACCACCTTCAGGGTCGGTCTCCTGCTGCCCTGGTACTCCTGAGACTAGCTCAAAGGAGACTTCTTCCAGACCTAAACAAGGCTCTGGAGGTTCACATTCCCATGTTGTAAAGGCACCATATTCATGATATGGAACCCCCTCGGGGGCTGCCTGGGAATACTCTGGGTCTTTGGACCCTTGGTTGATAATTGGTTTGGAAGCATTTTTTCCATTTGGTCCATCCTGAGCCACATGGCTCGTCTGCCTGGAAGGATCTTCTTCATCAGACTTGTCTGATATTACAGGCCTAACAGCCTTCCTTTCACTTTTTCTATCCACTGGAGTATCCTCAGTGGCCTGCGGCTGTGGAGCGTCTAAAGGCTGAAATACGGCTGGGTCTACGGCTACCGGTATCGGAACCGGCACCGTACCTATCTGCAGTCCCCGATCTCAATTGAGTTACTTCTACCCGGGACGCGCGCTTTCCCCGCACCGACCTTTTCCCAGTACTCTCCATTTTTCTTCCCTAAGCTCCTCCTGGCTAGTCCAGCCAGCGTCATGGAGTTTAACACCCAGGAAGTAGTTTCAAACCCACTTACCTGCGGGTTTGTTACTCACCACTGGTGGAGCTGCGATCTGCAGCCCGTTCCTACCGACATGCGTCGACGTAATGCCGAGCATGCGCCTGCCGGGGCTTCTTCATGTAGTCACTCACGTGACTCCGAAGTAAAATTGTGCACGCCAGGCTGAATGCATTCGTTAAAACAGGGCAGACCACGTGAATGTTGCAATCTCCCACCCCAGCTCCCTTCTTAAATCACTGACATTATCTTTATTTTTGGATATATACCTGTGGATAGGTATATGGACGTGAAGGGAATGGAGGGGTATGGTCTGAGTGCAGGTAGATGGGACTAGGGGAAAACAAATGGTCGGCATGGACTGGAAGGGCCGAGAGGGCCTGTTTCCGTGCTGTAATTGTTATATGGTTATATGGTTATCAAGATAAGCACTTTTAACTCATTTAAATCAGAGTAATTGTTCTCCTAATTGTCTTTTTGCATTGTTATGTCTTTGCAATAAGCTGCTCTAACTTCTGCTTGCTCTATAAAAGACTCTCAAAGGTGTAACAACTCCCTCTTTTTTCCTCAACAAGAAAATTCAATATTAGAACCATTGGTATGTCCTCCATATAAGTTTAGATAAACAGCGCAGAAAATGGCCCTTCGGCCCACCGAGGCCATGCGGACCAACTATGTAATTTGTACTTTGCTTTTCCTGTGTGCCTCACCACTCGATTCTCACTTTTCGAGATGCAGTAATGGGCTCTGTCGACTTTGTCAGAGGGGAAGCAATACTTCGTAAACTGTCTTTGTTTTTGGATTACATAATCTGGTGATCAGTCCTGAGAGATGTAGCAAAAATCATTTCCTCTTGTGTTGAAAATGTATCCTAAATTCCAGAGATTCTACCCTAATTTTATGTAATTTCTCCTAGTACCATTACCCCTAAGAGTTCAAGTATTATACTTGTAAATCTGTGGGTTTTTTTTTCCTTGGCTAATATGACTTTTTGAACAAGTGGTGTTTGGAACTGTTCGTAATGTGGTCAAACCAGGGTTTTGTACATTTGTGATTACGTGTGCTGGAGATTTGTTGTTCTATTGCCCCTTTTCCTGCTGCTCAGCGATTTTGGGGCATTTCAGACTGGAGGCTGGATTTGACTCTGAAAAGATCGGACTGCCTTCGAGCAATTAAGAGTTTTTTCTTGCCTTGCTGATAAGACATATCTGTCTTTACAGGGGAGATGTTCACATTTGAAAGCTGTTGACAGTGATCTATGTAGAGAAATGTTAAACGACGCACAATGTCGGCAGGTCAAAAGCTGCAATGAAGAAAGGGGCACAGGTTCGTAGTAGTACACCCACCCCCCCCTCTGAACTGCGATTTGTTAGTTTTTGTAAATCTTAAATTGTATCCCTTTTTCATTTCTCCCATTTCTCGTATTCATGCTGATTCCTTCTTTAACACATGTGTCTTGAGACTGCTTAATCAAGCATTGTGATTGCAAGGTCCGAATACCAAATGGAGGTTCTTTTTGCACTCGCTATCACAAATTTCTAGTGAGCAGGGCCCCACGTCCATTGGCCTTTGCAACCACTGAGCATGCAAAGTATTGGTCTTTTTCTGCGTGCTATAGATGTACAAAGGAAAATGGGTATGTGTCGGATCTAGGTCACAGGTTGGATGGGTGGGGGAGGGAAAGAGGAGGAGGGCCTAGGGACATAGTTAGCAGCAGGAGAAATGGACACCCTGAAGCATCTGGTTGGTTGGTGATGGTTTGATATCAGCTGCTAGCAGCAGTACTGGGGAAAAACACAAAGTGCTGGAGTAACTCAGCGGGTCAGGTAGCATCTCTGGAGAACACGGACAGGTGATGTTTTTGGTCGGATCACTTCTTTTAGTTTCCTACTCGAAACATCACCTATCCACATTCTCCAGAAATGCTGCCTGGCCCACTGAGTTACTCTAACATTTTGTGGCTTTTTTTTGTAAACCAGCATCTGCAGTTCCTTGGTGAGCACCAATGTGAGGGATTGAATACTTTGCATGAAGATTACCAACTGAAATGAGGTCCTCATGCCGGTCCTGACATCCTGGGACCTCCACAGACGTGTCTCGTGATGAAGCAGGTTTAGCTTGTTGTGAATGTCAGTCATTGTCTGGGCTACCTGCAGATCTCGCTGAAATCTGTGTCCAGGGACACTGCACCGTGCATTCCTGGGTCCTTTCACCATTGAAGTATTGCATGCAAAGAAAACTAGAAAATAAAATGGTGTATTTTACAACTCAGAAGTTTAACCTGTTTATTTTTCTTTGCTGAAAACGTGTTTCACAGAGATGTTATTATTGTGATCTTGAACACAGATTTTCTCAGATAAAGATTTTGTTTAATTCAATGTCCTAGTTCAGATAGCCAGATACATCCAGAGGAATATTTTAGATGTCAGTGTTCAAACAGGGAGACCTTAACAGGGGAAAATGTTGTATGTAGGAATCCCCTGACCCCACACTTTTGTTTTGCAGGTGATGCTGACCAAAAACCTGGATGTACAACAAGGGATGGTAAATGGTGCTCGAGGTGTCGTCATTGGCTTTGAACCTGGAAACAAACGTAGGTGTTAATTTACGTGCAATGAAACATGGATGTAAGGTGGCCAAATATGGCAAATTATTTCACGAGTAGAGGAATGGGAATGAGTTTCTACCTAGCAGAATGGAGCAATAAGAATTTCATAATAGTTTGAAGGAAAAGGTGGCAGGTAGAAGAAATGAAAATTACTAAATGTTGAAAATAGGAAAGATCTGAGGATGAACATATTGTACACATTCTTGAGAATTATGGGAGATTTACGTTTGAGTAAGTTTATGATCATTTTGGATGGCTTTGGGAAAGAATGGCTGTTCCTGAACCTGATGTTGCAGATTTCAGGCTCTTGTACCTTCTGCCTGATGGCAGCAGAGAGATGAGTGTGTGACCAGGATGGTGTGGAAATTTGATGATGTTGGCAGCCTTTTTGAGGCAGCGACTGCAATAGATCCGCTCGATGGTAGGGAGGTCAGAGCTGATGCTGGACTGGGCAGTGTTTACAACTTTTTGCAGCCTTTTCCGCTCCTGGACGCTCAAGTTGCCGAACCAAGCCACGATGCAACCGGCCAGCATGCTCTCACTACTGTGCACCTGTAGAATTTCGAGAGAGTCCTCCTTGACATCTGACTTTCCGTAATTTTCTCGGGTACAGGCGTGATGTGCTTTCTTTATAATTGCATTAGTGTGCTGGGACCAGGAAAGATCTTTGGAATATGGGCACGCCAGGAATGAAGTTTCTGGACCCTTTCCCCCATATACGGGATTGTGGGTCCTATCCACCTCTTCAAAGTCACAATCGAGGTCTTGGTTTTGCTGGTGTTTGAGGGACCAGGTTATTGGCGCGCACCATTTGGGTCAATTGGTCAATCTCACTTCTATTCTCTGACTCATCACCATCGGTGATACATCCCACAACAGTGGTGTCATCAGCGATCTTGATGACTGAGTTCGCAAATGTTCGGTCTACACAGAAATCATGAGTAGTAGAGTGAGTAAAACAGAGGGCTGAGCATTTGAATAAATGTTATTTTAGTTTTATTGTCCTCCACTTTCCTCTACATGTTACAACAAGTGCATCCTTAGACATTTTTGTTCTCCATAGTGTTGGGTGTGTTATTGTCTATTGTTACATATAACGATCCCGTCTTGATAATTAAAATATAATTCATTGACATTTTTTTTCATTTCTTCATAGCAATGCCCCAAGTCCGTTTTATGTGTGGTGTAACAGAGACAATAAAGCCGGAACGGTGGTTAGTGAAAGACTTGGGTGGAAACTATTTGACCAGACAACAGCTGCTCTGAAGCTGGCCTGGGCCATCTCCATTCACAAGAGCCAGGTATGCAATCTCATTTGATTGAGGCCATTGGCCTGAATTGTGTTTTTAAAAAATTCAAGTTAAGTCAAAGTCAAGTCAAAAGAGTTTATTGTCATGTGTCCCTGACAGGACAATGACATTCTTTCTTTGCATAGCACAACAGAACATAATAGGCATTGACTACAATTATATGCGTAAATACACACATGAATGGATAAATTGATAAAGTGCAAATAACAGATGGAGGGGTATTAATGTTCTGGAGTTTTGCTTCAGAGCAAAGTTTTAATAGTCTGATGGCTGTGGGGACAGTAAGTAGCTATTCCCTGAACCGGGTTCGTTGCAGTCCTCTGGCTCCTGTTACTTCTACCCAAAGGTAGCAGGGAGATGATGGTGTGCGTCCGGATGATGCTGCCAGCCTTTTGAGGCAGCCGACTGCGATAGATCCCCTCAATGGAAGGAAGGTCAGAGCCGATGATATGGAGCGATGGGCAGGTTTACTACTTTTTGTAAGTCTTTTTTCCTCAGGGGCACTCAAGTTGCGAACCAAGCCGATGCAACTGGTCGCAAGCTCTCTACTGTGCACCTGTCTAAAAGTTAGAGAGGAGTCCTCCTTGACAGACCGAACTCTCTCGTATTCTTCTCACGGAGTGTAGAGGCGTGGATGTGAGCTTTCTTATAAATTGATCTGTGTTCTGGACTAGAAAAGATCATCCAGATGTGCACACCAGGAAATTTGAAGCTCTTGACCTTTTCAACCCTCGACCCATTAATATAAAACAGGACTGTGGGTCCCCATCCTACTCTTCAAAATCCACAATCAGTTCCTTGGTTTTGTGTGTGAGGGCCAGGTTATGGTGCTGGCACCATATGGACAGTCGGTCGATTTCTTCTAAACTTGACTCATACCCCATCAGTGATAGTCCCACAACAGTGGTGTCGTGTCAACGAACTTGATGATGGAGCGGAGTTCGCACTATGGAGGCTACGCAGTCATGAGTAATAGGTGAGTATGGGCCGGGGGTGAGCCACGCAGCCTTGATGTGCTCCCGTGCTGATTGTTATCGAGTCTGACACATTTCCACCATACGAACAGATGTGTCTGTGATAATGAGGAAGTCGAGGATCCATTGCAGAGGTATGCGCAGCGACCCAGTTCTGCGAGTTTGGTAACTGCTTGGCGGGAATGCTTGTTTGTTAAATGCCGAGCTGAAATTGATGAAATAACAGCCTGATATATGAGTTTTTGTTGGGTCCAAGTGGTTTCCAGAGCAGAGTGGAGGGCCAGCGAGATAGCCATCCATCGTTGATCTGTTGTTTGTGGTAAAGCGAACTGCTGTGGGTCCGGTTTTTTTCGGAGGGTAGGTGTTTGATTTTCGCCACTGATCAACTCTCAAAGCACTTTCATCACCACAGGTGTTCGTGCCCATGGTCGAGATGTCATTGAGCATGTCACTTGCTCTTCTTGGGCACGGTATTATGATGCCCTGTTTTGAGAGGGGGAACCTCAGACTTCAGAAGTGGAAGCGTTGACGAATGTCTGTAAAAACTCCAGCCAGTTGGTCCGCACAGGTTTTTAGAACACGACCAGGTATACCATCAGGTCCAGACGCTTTTCGAGGGTTCACCCCTCTAAAGGATTTCCTGACGTCGGCCTCTGTGACTGAGACTGAAATACAATGACATTACTCCATTGTCTTTAAATTGATATTGAGAGGTGAAATCTTGTAATCAATCATGCTTGGTAAATCTTCAGTGAATATGTGGGCATGGATCGGGCAGTTTCATTTATATTTTACTCATTTCTGTAATGTGTTTGTATATTAATTTATTCATTTAAAATCTATTTCAACTGTCCGATTATTGTGGAAGAGTCTCCTCCACAGCCTGAGCCACTTCTAAGGCAAGGGTGTTGCAAATTGAGGCACTTACACCAGCACTGTCTCTTCCAAATACTGTAACTATGAGGTCAGTAGAACTATGGATAGGTGACATTTTTGGATTTTTTTTTTTTTTTTTTTTTTTTTTTTCCGGGGGGGGGGGGGAAAAAAAACCCCTTCTTCAACACTTATTTGAGAATGTACTGAGAGCTAATTTGGAATGACGGAGTTTACCAAGATCCATTGATTCAAATAATTTCCTCAAATCCCTTTATTTTGGTGCTGTGACACGCTGGCATTTCAAAGGTTAAAGCACCAGGCACCAACCCCTCACCACACACCCAATCTTCAAAACTGAATGTAGAAGAATAGAGCAGGCATTATACAAAATTGTAACTGCTGCTATTTGCATTCTATGGCTTTTAAAGCTCTCTGCCAAAACCTTTTGACACAGATTCTGGCTCTTTTTGAAAATGTTTTTCAGCTTTGCCAGTAAAACCTGCATCTAGTGATTGAAGATATTAATAAAGAGAAAGCGATGGCTCCCTGAAGATACAGTTACTGATAGCCACTGAATTTCGGACACTTTGGCTAAAATGGTTTGTTGTCATACCTTTTGGAGTTAACATTCTGTGCCAGTATTTGAAAAAATTGAGAGATAGGAAATGCATTTCTATTGTTGGTTTTCTGCAAGAGTAAATAAACAGATACAATTCACAGTTTAGATTTTTTTTTTTTAAAGAGCAACCTGGAAAATCTTTGACAAATGCTTCCAAATTGCAATGACTTTGTACAATGGTTGATATGGAAGTGTTGCTCTATTTGACTTTTTCATTTTTAATATTTCTCTCTTTTATGGGAATTTGGTTTTGTGTGTGTGTGTGTCCAAAAGCTGCTATAACTGTGTGACTAACATTTTATTCTCTCCTTCCACCTCCTATCTCAGGGTATGACATTAGACTGTGTGGAAATTTCATTGGCACGAGTCTTTGAAAGTGGTCAGGCATATGTGGCTCTTTCTCGTGCACGCAGCCTGGAAGGACTCCGAGTGATGGACTTTGACAGAAAAGTCGTCCATGCCAATCATGACGTGTTGTGCTTTTACAGCAGATTAAAAAAAGAAGATAACAGATTTGCGGTTGGCAGGTGATTGGAAGTGCGTGGTTTTACTTCGGGCTTGACTGCAATCATCTGAATTGGATATTTCTACTGCAGTAAAACCAGCAACTAGAGAGGAACAGGAATTGCAGATGCTATTTTTTTACAAAGAATATACGCGGACACAAAAAACAAATGGGTAATCCAGTTGTGTCAGGCAGCCATCTTTGGAGAACATGATTAGGTGGACATTTTTAGGAAGGATTCATTCTTCAGAATGATTGGTGGGGGAAGGAGGGGGGAGGAGGGATATGGAAGAGAGCTGGGGCGGGACAAAAGGTCTGGCAAGTGATCGGTTGATACAGGTGTGGAATTTTTAATTTTGCAGATGATTTGTATAAAGGCAGCGATGAAGTAAGAAGATTAAGGTGTTGAGATTAAGGAGAATATGGATTTGAAGTGTATTGTGAAAAAATGCAGGGGGGGTAGGGTGAAATGGGTGCTAAATCCAAGGTGGGGCACAGGAAATGAGAGGAGGGTCATGGGGGCGGATTGTTTGTAGGCTAGTTACCTGCTAAAGGTGATAGAAATTTAAATTTTAGTATCATTACACTAAGCTACCAAGTGGAATGAGAGGTGCTGTTCCACACATTTGGGTAGTTAACACTGGTAAATGGAAGAATGCCCAAGCAGGAGGTCAGAAGTTTTAGATGGGGGTTAAATTGGTTAGTAAGTACGAGATCCAGTAGGCCTTGGCAGACCGGATGCAATTATTTGGCAAAATCGTCACCTAGTCTATACTTGGTTTTGTATACTAGGTGTATGGCTATGATATCACTATGATAGTGCCCAATTATGGCATTTTATCAGTTATAATTTACAAATTATCACTGAAACTATATTTTTGTGAAATCCTGGCATATTTCACACACAACTAATTATTTTAATGCCCTGGAGCCACAGAACATGAATTTAAACTCATTAAAAAAAATGTCTATCAGGAAGATGAAGGACACGAAACAAATTTTTCACCATTGGAATCTTCAAACAACATTATCAGTTGCTAAGGGAGTGAGAAAAATGGAGTGGTTCTGTTTTTAAATTGATGTTTGGTCCCTTTTCCAACAATCAAGGAGATTTATATATTGCCACTTTTTATGACCTGTTAGCGTAGGGTTAGTCATTATTTTGTTGGCCACCCACTTACGATCAAATAGATCCGCCTGAAAGAATTGAGATCCAACTGTAACTTAATACTGTGCTCTTGCCTTTGTGCACAAACAATCGTCTTTCATTTATTACATTTTATTTAAACACAAAAACACTACGATGTGGGTTGGTACTTTCACTTCTCTGGCTTCAATCAAATGTACGCTATTGTGCTGTTAGGATAATGAATTGTACTGTAGGATATAAGAAAAAATTACCAATCATCCCTATCCTGTCTAAATAATTACTGTGTTCAATGTGCTACAAGGAATCCAGAGGGAGCCAGTTCCAGGGTCAAAAATTGCCTAAGTTCATTTAAAATTGGCACGAAGATGGCCTGCATAAGAAATGTAAGAAAGTTTCAGATGGGCATTTAGGATCAGGGGAAATTAAAATGGAGGAAAGCAGAGGGAGCAGCATTCTGTTAATTGTAACTTGGATTTTTTCTCTTTGTGGAAGTTGATTACTCCTACAGGATTGCTGTGGATATTGTGTCATTTTCTTGGCTAAATGGTAAGTTGTTAATTTTTTGAGTATAATCAAAGGATTTATTATTTATAGCTGATGTTGAAGATAAACACTCCAGTTTGAGCATTATGGGATGGCTGCTCGGATTTTGAGGGGAAAGATTAAAAAAAAAAACTTTGATTCTATTGTACGGTGGCCTTAATGGTGGCCATTAATGATCTAGTACTACCATTCAAATGGAGGAGCAGACTTTTAAGACATCCAGGCATGCATTTATTTGCAGCAGCTTGACCGATGATACTAACAGCAATTATAAAATTTGCTGAATGCAAATAGCTTAAGGGGTCAAGAGTGTTTTAATGTCATTCTATGTCCAGAATTAACAATGAAATTCTACTTTGCTGGCAGCACAACAGAATGTCTGCATGACTGGTTGTGCAATGTACACGAGAAGCACCAAAACCCCCAGATAACTTGGCGTGGTAGGTATATTAAGTCCTCTCCTAATACACTAAGTCAGAAGCTTCTTTTTCATTAGTAGAATAGAAAGAATCACAAGTTCAAGAAATGAACCTGTATTCAACTGCAGTATTAGTTTCTTGCCACATTTCTCAATGGATTCTGCAGCACAGCGCTTTTAATAAATCTTAAATGCACATTACTTAATATGGGATTTTTTTTGCAAAATAAAAAAAAAAAAGGTTAAATGGTTTTCCTAGGTAAGCAAGCATCCTGCCTTACCTAGGTAATCAAATATAAAAATGTGTTTCTAGTAATATTTGTAATTTTTTGTGATGTATTGGGAATCTGTGGCTGGGATTTACACATTGTCTTCAAACAGGATGTGATACTTGATACTTTCTATGGAATCTGATTGCAATCAAAATAACGGGAAAAAAGGTTTGCAGCCATTTATCATTAACTTATTGCTTGCTAACTAATTGCTAATATAGGTATTTTATTAAATGTTCTAATTTGTAATTGTGTTCCGCAAGGACATTTTTTAAACTTATACATTCCCCTTTGCCTTTTTTGTTTCAGTCCTATAGGATGGCTATGTTGAAATGGAAAGAAGATCAAGGGAGAAACCTAAAACGCCAGCAGAATTTCCTGTGGAGATCTCTCCTTCATCATTGTCAATTTTAATACTGAATTACTGTAAATTGCATTAACTATTTAAAATAGATATTTAAAGTTATCTTGGACATTTTTATATTTGTGAATTGATAATGGGATGAAACTATGGTATAACAAGAAATCAATTGTCTTGGAAATAGAAAATTGAAAACAAACTTTTCTAATTCCAAACAATATCCTTCTTTGGGCTCTCAAATTAACTTTTAATAGATAATTTAATTAAAGTCTGTATAGTAATTTTAGAAATATATTTCCACATGAAATGATAATCCTTTTACTGTTAATTTGTATTTATTTTTTGCTCTCCCTGTTGATAGTTTCCCGGGTTATTGTTTTATAGTTTTAGAGTGAACTTTATTTGCTACTCTGTATATGAGCCCATCACTGGATTACGTTTGTTTTTTTTTTTTTTTTTTTTTTTCCATGAATGGCGTTCCTGCCCTCCTTTGGATCCTCCTTTGGATACCAACAGACTTTATTACTTCCCTGTAGATAATTGTGATATGTCATGGGCTTGCTTGGGATTTGACAATTCTTTTCATGGCTAAGTTCTTTAATGGTTTCAGAGCACTGGCCATTTGACTACTCTGAATACTTTTTATTAAAAAGTTTTCTGCAAAAAGGAATTGCATTCAATTCAAGAAACTCTCGACACAATAAAATGAAACACAAATAATTAGAAAAGACTGAAAGTGCCTAAATTATGGTATCATATGCATGTTGAAAGTATATGCGTATATGTATGTATGTAGTTTCACCTCAATAGAAACCAAATTTCAGAATGGAAACGCATACAGGATGATGTATTGCTTGGGCATTGTTTGGGCACAGATGTTGTCATCCGCCCCAAACATCCAGAGGTTTGCACCCACCTCCATTTGACATGGGAAAGCCTTGCCTTCCATAACCTCAACCCCTATTCAAAGCCTTCAATCCAATCTCAATTGACCAGAAACTTAACAGAAATGTAAATGTTGTGAATACAAGTACAAGTTAGAGGCTGGGTATTCTTGGGTAAATAATAAACAATTTTTTCCGATTCCCTACTGTCTCCCTCCACTTCCAATGTCAATAAGGTTAAAATTGGTGTTTTTTTTCTGCATATCCTGGGTGAATGAATGAATGGAAATCGGCTCCAACAAACTCTTGAAGTATGACACCATCAACTAAAGATCACATAAGCTATTTGCTGTCATCATCATGGGATATTTAACACTATCATGGCTACTATCATGTATGTACCATCTGCTTTTTGCACCACAAATGTCACTCTCAAACCTATGACTTTCTATCTAAAAAATATAGAGGAGGCCAGAAGGTTAGGCAGAGAGGTTGTCATTATCTGCTGGATCTCGTCCAATTATATATGCAGAAATATAAAGCAGAATTTCTTTTGGTCTTGGAAATAATGGAATTTCCATTAATTTCATACGTGTCTGGGACTTCTCGCCACATGAAATGGTAAACTGCTAAAAAACTGATTCCAATCCTTCCAAAGTTCATTAGAAATATGCAATAAATGCAAGCTTTGCCAGCAGAACATGCACTCTGTAAATTAATTAAAAATTTGATTTTTATCAGAGCGTGAAATTTACTATTTTATGCATGTTATTTCTTAATTTTTTTTTTAATCGGAATAATTTACAAATTGGGTTTTATTTTTCAAAACTTAACTTTGTAGCCGTTCTTGGCCACCTGGAAGGTGAGCAGATGTGACCACAGATGTGACAAATTCTTAATACAACTTGTTTGAATGTGACCAGTTCTATTTTTTGCAGATTCAGGGCATTAATTAAACTATTTCACTTCTTTCCCAATTTAATAGCAGATACTGTCTGCCATCTGCTGGGCCAAAGAAAAATTGGCACCTGACTAAACATAAGATACAAAGGGCACAAAATACTTCAGCTAATGAGCTGGAATTTGTGAGCTTGTCCAGCATAAAGTTCACATGCAGAACATGAATGCATGAGTGCACCTGAAGATGAGGAAAACTGTGCCTCTGGATGTCACTTTGAGTGCCCAGTGAAGATCATGCCTATCTTCTCCCCCCCCCCCCCCCCCCCCACTGCCCCATTGCATTCCCTGTTGTACTTGTGTACTCGTATAGAATAGTCCGTTTTGATTGGATAGAATGTAAACAAAAGCTTTCAACTGTACATAGTGACAATAATGAAGCAATAATAACCAATTTGATTTTTTTTTAAACACTTCTTCCATTTAAATGCTGGAATTGATTGTTTAGCCCCAGCTGTTCACAATCTAAATCAATTATTCAGATTAGGAGATCAGGTATAACATATCCTGGATGATACAAAGCTAAATGGCAGAAGGTGGATGCAGCGAGGTTTTGGAGTGCATAATAAAGCGAAGTTAATGGACAAAGACAAGACTGATGAATGTAGTTGGAAAAGAAAGGTGTAATAGTCTTTCAAAAATGTAAGATCAAAAAGTGCTGGTGTTCGCAGGGACTTTGTCCTTGTACACAATTTACTGAAAGTTAATATGCCAGTTAAGCAGGCAATTGGAACTAGAATATTGTAAGAGGTAAGGATGCCTTCCTCTATTTATTTAGACTCCTGGTGAAGCCATATCTGGAATAAGATGTAGAGTTATTCTACTTTAATAAGGAAGAACATGTGATACAGGAAATGCAGCTGAGTTTCACCATTTTGATTTCTGGGATGGCTAGTTTGTCATATCAGGAGAGGTTAAGCACACTACTTTCTGAATAAGAGGTGAATTTATGAATACATCCAAGATTCTCAGGGGCTAGGCTGGGTAAATACAGGATTTATGTTTCCTTGGGCTAGGGTATCCAGAAATGTGTGCGAATAAAGGTCTGGCCATTTAGTGAGGAGAAGAGGGGGGAAAAAATCTTACTGAAAAGGCTTGAAAATATCCAGGTTGAAATGGAGGCTAGTATATTCAAGTGATAGATTTGTAGATATTAAAGGTGTATGCAATTAGTGCAGGAGATGATTGGGGGTACTCAGCACAGTTGTATGTGTGGGAAATTGTGTCTCACAGATACAATAGAGATTTTGTAAGAGGTTAGCAAGAGGGTAGGGTGGTGGATATTGTCTAGAAGGACCTTAGCAAGGCCTTTGTCAGGGTCCTACAAAGTATGCTGGTTGGAATATTAGATCACATGGGATCTAGAGTGAGCTCGGTAATTGTGTACATAATTAGCTCTCTGGTAGGAAACAGAGAGGAATAGTGGAAGGTTCTTTTCCCCGATTGGAGGTGTGCCTCATGAATGGGTCCATTGTTTGTCATCTATACAACTGATTTGGATGAGAATGTAGAAGGCATGTAATACAAGTCTGCTAATGAAACTTAACTTTCTTCGCTGTCTACAGCATCACTTATTTATCAATGATAACAATGGGAACTTAAACAGCTCTAGGTAAGTGCACAAAGAAATGGCAAATAGTGTTCAATTTAGATAAGTGTGAGGTGTTGCATTTTGTGAAGGCAAACCAGGGTAGGACTTTCACAATAAATTGTAGGACCTTGGAGTGTTGTAGAGCAGAGGGACCAATGAGTACAAGTATATGGCATCATAGGGAGACAGGATGGTGAATTAGGCATTGAGCTCAGGAGTTTGTATATTATGTTGGTGTACAAGTTGTTAGTTGATATAGGAAAGATGTCATTAAGTTGGAAAGTGTGCAAAACAGAAATAAGAGACTTGAAGGTCTGAATTATAGGGACAGGCTGGGCAGGTTAGGTAAAGTTTTATTCCTTGAAGTGAGAGACTGATGGGTGACCTTAAAGTGTATACAATTATGAGGTGTTCATGAGGTGAATGCTGTCTTTTTGTGAAGGAAAGGGAATGAAAAACCAGAGGACAGATTTGAGGTGAGAGGGGAATGATATGAATGAGACCTCGGTGGCAACTTCTTCACACTGATGCTGGTGCATATATGGAACAAGCTGCCAGAGCATATACGATAACATTTTAAAATACATTTGGACAGGTGCACATATAGGAAATGTGTAGCAGGATATAGCCAAATGCGGGCAAATAAAACACGCTTAAATGGGCATCTTGGTTGGCATGAATGAGGGTCTAAAGGGCTTGGGTTTGTGCTGTATTAGTCTGTGGCTTTGAGATGGATCAGGTTTAAATCTTATTGAATGTAAAGTAGGCGAAAGCACTGTTTTGGGAGCTTCAAGTGGGAATATTTAACTGTGTCATCTTGTGCAGAAGTATCAAGGTAACAGCAATATACAGGCAATCATTTAACCTGCTATTCTGACTGTTCTGGTAATTCAGAAAATCTTCAATTCCTGCTAATTCTAAACTTTTTGCCACGGATCTCTTCTGAATACTTTAACAACACCCTTATTCCACTAATTACATCCTTTTCACAGGGCTACCATTGGTTGAGTGTTGGGAGTGAGAAATTGCGAGAGACCAAGCCTGAGGGAACGTAGCAACTGTGTGGGGGGGGGCTTGAAATTTGCAATCTGGTGCATACTGCAGTGACTCTTTTAACTTACACTTGAATGCAATATTTATGCTTTAAATTGGATTAGCTATGAATAAGATTAGGCTAAATTACATTCCTAGTTACATTCCACAGTAGAGCCAGGCTCTGATCAACAGGTGCAGCACATGAATGATCTTAGTATATTCATGCATTGAAATCAGATTACAATCAAACACTTGGCCCATGTTGACCAACCTGGGTCTCACTGCTCACCTGGTGGCACTACTGATCCTGACTCCAGTTGCATACCTTCTCTCATTCCCAACCCTGCATGCAGCCTTACACCTGGTCCCCTAATCTACCCTGATCATAGGTGCTCACCTGCTTAGGTGTTAATTAGAAGTTAATACAGTACAAAACAATACAGTGGTACCTAATTTTAGGTGCCAACTATGTCATAACGTAATACATTCTATGTACAACCTCTAGTTTTATGTTTTTGAAAAATAAATTAAAAAAAGACAAGAAATAGAGAGAAGAAAAAGAGGAAAAAATAGTAGAAAATAGAAAAACGTGAAGTGTGTGTATATAAGAAAAGAAAAAGTAGAAATAGGAGAAAAAGACCCTTAAAAAAGAAAATTTTCATATCTTTGTTCGGAGATGTAATTCTACCCACGACCTGGCCTGAAATCAGTAATCCTTACGGTACTGCTGCATCACATGATTCCAAAAAGTCGATGAAAGGGGACCAACTTCTTAAGAATTGGTCATATTTATCTATTGGGCGGAGTCTCATTTCTTCAAGGTGAGCTATGTCCGTCGTATTACTAATCCACATTTTAATAGTTGGTATAGCTGTATTTTTCCAAAATGTAAGTATTTCTTTCCAATTATTAACCCATAATTAAAGAATACTTTTTGGTCTTTGTTTAACTTGATATCTTCTATTATTCCAAATATAATCCATTCCGTATTTGGTTCTATTCTTGACTTGAAGAGCTTTGTAAATATATCAGATATATCGCTCCAAAATGTATTTAACTTTATACATCCTACAAATGAATGTGTTATATTGGCATTTTGAAACAAACATTTATCACATCTAGGAGAAACATTTGAGTGGAATTTATTCAACCTCATTTTTGAATACTATAGTCTATGTAATAATTTAAATTGAATTAGATTATGTCTTGCATTAATGGAACAATTATGTGTGTTCATCAGATACTTTTCTATCTATCTTTCGGAATCTTCATCATTAGTTCATGTACCCAATCTTCTCTTAGTGCCTCTGTTGAGGGTAAT
This sequence comes from Okamejei kenojei, assembly GCA_035221665.1. Lineage (NCBI taxonomy): Eukaryota > Metazoa > Chordata > Chondrichthyes > Rajiformes > Rajidae > Okamejei > Okamejei kenojei. The sequence goes on along the minus strand of CM069140.1, from coordinate 59,620,135 downwards.
TCTCTATTTAATACACTATTATAAAAATATGATATTAGTTTTTGTGAATCGGCCTTAATATTCATTGCTTCTTCTAAAGGGTCTAAAAATATAGTTTGAAATCTATTTATATATTTCTTCATAGTCACATATTTGTATATATTTAAAATATTGATTATCATTCAGTTTAAATTTTGATTTTAATTGTTGAAATGATAACAATTTACCCAATTCACACATCTCCTACTTTCCTAATTTCCAGTCTATCCCAATGTTTATATGTTTTGTCGATAAGAGATGGCTTAAATGCAGGATTATTCAATATTGGGGTTAGTACCGATAGATTATTTAATTTCAAGGATAATTTTATTTGTTTCCAAATTCTTATTGTATTATGAATAATTGGGTTCTTCTTATATTATACTATTCAATTTTATCGGTGAGAACAAGATTGTTCCTATATCGTACGGGAAACACTCCTCTTTCTCCATTCTTATTCACTCTGACTGGTGAGTGGAATTATCCAACCAGTACATTATGTTCTTTATATGCACTGCCCAGTAGTAATACGTAAAGTTAGGTAATGATAAACCCCCAACTTCTTTAGGTTTACTCAGATGCTTTCGTTGAATTCTGTGTGCTCTATAATCCCATATAAAATTAGTGATATTAGAATCTAGTTTTTTTTCTTAAATATTTTGGAATATATATTGGGATCGCTTAAAACAAATATATTAATTGTGGTAAGAAAGTCATTTTTATAGCGTTAATTCTGCCTGTCAATGAGATTGGTAGCGTTTTCCAAAATATAATCATAACATTCAGTTTATTTAATAGGCATAAAATTGGCACTAAATAATGATTTGTGTCTTCTCGTAATTTGAATACCCAAATACTTGAATTTTTCTGTTGCAATTTTGAAAGGGATTTTTAATAAATGTCTCGCATCCTGTGGTTTCACTGACATAATTTCGCTTTTATTCCAATTTATTCTATATCTTGAAAAATAACCAAATTCCTCGATTAGTGTTAATAAAGTGGGGATACTCATTTGTGTATTAGTAATATATAAAAGAATATCATCAGCATATAATTAAATTTTATTCTTTGAGTCCTTAGTATTATATCCGTGAATATTCGGATGATTTCTAATCCTTTCAGCCAGCGGTTCTATCATAAGGGCAAATAGCAATGGTGATAAGGCACATCCCTGCCTATTACCCCTGATAAATAGAATTTTGGAGATTAGATATTATTAGTTAATATTCTTGCCATAGGTTTATCATAGAGTAATTTAACCCATCTGATAAAATTCTCTCCCGTATTAAATTTTTTGAGTACCTTATATAAATACTGCCATTCTACCTGATCAAATGCCTTCTCCGCATCCAACGTAACGACTGAAATATCTTCAATGTCCTCTTTGTGAGAGTACATTATATTGAAAAGCCTTCTCAAGTTATTAAATGATTGTCTTTTGGGTATAAATCCCGTTTGATCCAGCTTTACCAATTTGTTAATAAAATTATTCAGTCTTCTTGCTAGAATCTTTGCTAAAATTTTCTGATCTGTGTTGAGAAGTGATATAGCTCTGTAAGAACCCGGTTCCTCTAAGTCTTTATCTTTTTTTGGTATAAGCGTTATTGTTGATTCAGCTAAAGTTTCTGGTAGTTTATTTTCGGTATAAGCCTGCGTGTATAAGTTGAATAATCTTGGTACAATTGACTCCTGAAATTGTTTATAAAATTCATTGCTAACACCATCTGGTCCTGGGGTCTTCCCTTTTTTCCAATGAGTTTCTTGTTTGTTTTATTTCTTCACTAGTAATCCGTGCTCCTAATTCCTCTTGCTCTAAACTATCCAATTTAGAGAGGTTGCAATTATCTAAAAAAATTGTAATTTTACTATCATCTGTATTTATTTCAGTTGTGTATAAATTATGATAAAATTGGGCAAACCTTTTATTAATATCCTTTGGTAGTGTTAGAAGCTCGCCCTTATCAGATTTAATTTTAGTGATAGTATTTTCTTTCTTGTTGCTTCAGTTGCCTCGCTAATAATTTATGTGGCTTATCCCCAAATTCGAAGTGTGCCTGTTTTGTAATTTGGAATAGTCTTATTACTTTTGCTGATAATATTCTATTGAGTTTATATTTCAATAAAGTTATCTTATTATGTTTATCTATGGTTGGGTCATTTGCATTGTCCAGTTCTAATAATTTTATTTCTTGTTCAATCCTCTGAAGTTCTCCTTTATTTTCTTTATTTTGAAAACTTTGATAAGAGATTATAGCACTGTGGATGTATGCCTTAAAGGTTTCCCATAATAGCGATACAGAAATACCCAGCGTCTCATTTATCTCGAAAAAAATTTTTGTTTGTTCTTTTATATACTCATAACCCTGTGGGTTATTTAATGTTTGTGCATTGAATCTCCAAAAATTTTTTATATCTGGCATTCCCTCGATTTTAAGTATAAAAGTCAGTGTTGAATGATCGGAAATAATACTATTATGATATGATGGTTTAGTCGTATACGGGATTAATTTTGTATCCAATAAGAAATAGTCAATTCGTGAGTAAGTTTTATGAACCAATGAGTAAAACGAATATTCCCTTCCAATTGGGTTTGCTATTCTCCAAACATCAGTTATGTTATTATTTTTTATATAAGTATTTAAGAATTCACAGGTCTTAGTTTTAACAAGACGCTTCCCTACCTTTATTGTTTTATCTAAATATGGCATATATAAATATAACACAATTGAAATCTCCCCCCATTATTATATTTTGATAATTATGCTCTGCAATTATATCTACTATTTTCTTAAAAAATTGGGGGTTATCAAAATTAGGTGCATAAATATTTATCATAGTTAATGGTGTATTATAAATTTCTCCCGTGACTGTAATGTATCTTCCCTCTTTATCAGATATAGACTTCTTTAATTTAAAAGGTATACCTTTCCGAATTATAATGGCTGTGCCTCTTGCTTTAGAAGTGAATGCGGAGTAGTAAGTTTGACCTATCCAGTTTGCCCTTAATCTGATCTGAGTTTGTTGCTTCAAATGCGTTTCTTGTAGAAAAGCAATGTCCGTGTTTAATGATTTTAATTGTGCCAGAATTTTACCCCTCTTAATTGGCTCATTCGCACCTCTAATGTTCCAACTACAGAAAGTGAGACCTCCGGTGTTTATTCAACTATTATCTTGCATTGGTTATTATTACCAGAATGTATTGTTCATGTGATGCAGCCAAGTACCTCGAAATCCCGAATCCAGGGTTGTTCTTCATAATTTCTGCACTAGATTTACATCTCCTGACACTATTAAAAATAATTAAGGGAAAGGGAAAAACATAAAATGAAGTGTTTATAAAGGTTATCAAATCATACAACTCATAATAGTGAATACACTCACTTTTTTTGTTTAAGTTATCAAAAAAGCGATATCTTACAAAACAGCCACCTATGGTGACTAAGATTAATTTTAAATTGACCTCCGTCGATGGAATTATGCATTGGGCTTTGCCCCAGTGGTAAAGTATCATCCAACGTTAGTCGGTTTCCTCCACTTATAACGAAAATTATCATGTCAGTTCGATTAATAGCCAACAAATTTAAAATAAAATAAAGGAAAAGGAGTTATTATGGGATAAAATACCACGTCAGCAATCACACTTTTCATTCGCCTATATGTTAGTTAATTCACAATTAATATTTAATATTTAGAATATCTGTCTAACCTCCCCCATCCTTCCTACTATATAGTTAGTCATGTTAGTATAATACATTAAACCTTTAGCGTTAATTAAATTTATTGTGTATATATAGTTAGTTAGTTAGTTAGTTATATGCTGTATGTGTAAATAGTAGATCATATAGTACTGAGACAAAGGCAGACCATCAAAACTGTTTTAAATTCAAAAAAGAAGTCCAATAATTATCAGGGCTGAAAAACTTGGCGCAGAGCCTGCGACCTTGAAAATTCCATCTGTTGAGCTTCAGTTTTTCAGTTCAAGAAGAAGTTAGGTCTCTGTTATTAAAAAAAACACATTCTTGCCAGATAAGTCTGCCTGAGAGCCGTCTGAACAATTCTAATGTCTTGTTTGAAACAAAAAAAGCAAGCGTATGTCTTATTGGTCTGTTTTTCCTTGAATTTTATTTAAAATCACCTGGGCATATTTGCAAGCTGAGTCCGGATCCATGAATAAGCGTTGCTTAGCATTGTATGTAATTAGCAATTTTGCTGGATAGATAACACCGTAACGAACTCCAGGAAGTCCTTGTAGAATACTGCTCGCACTTTTAAACTGGCGTCTTTTTGCCAGTATTTCCCGAGGGTAGTCTCTGTAAAATCTAACAAATATCAGCAAATGTAAGGTTTTCTCCATGGGGTACCTTCTTTAATAAATTTTCCAACGTCGAGATATCTAAGAACTTTACGATAATTTGACGTGATGAAGCATTCGCTCCTCTTTGGAAGCGACCAACACGATGAGCCAGATCTATCTTTGGTTTTTCTGGCAGTTTGAAAACATTTTAAAGCAAATTTGTGATAAAATCACACATTTGAGAGCCATGCTCTGCCCCCTCTTTAATTCCTATTATCCTCAGATTCAGCCTCCTTGACCTGGCTTCCAAATCTTGACGTTTCGCATTCAGGTTTTTCGTCCGCTCCAAATTTGCGTCGTGTTCTTTTTTTAAACCAGTTATTTCCTGATCCATCTGCTGCATTTCACCCTCCATCTCTTCCATCAATTTTTCAGCTTTCGTTAATTGCTTCAGCAGGGAGTCATGTTTATTGTTATAATCTCTCTGCATTCTTTCCAATTCCTTAGCAGTCCTCGACTCCAAATCTTTGAACTGCTGGTTCAGAGATACGCAAAGCTCCTTTAATTCTCCGCAGCTAGTGTCGATTTTCTTAGAGAGGTTAACCTCCATTGTGGAGAGGTTATGCTGCATTGTGGAGAGGTTATTCTGCATTGTAGAAAGATTATTCTGCATTGTAGAAATCATTTTAGCAAATTGCTTCTGAAGATCTTTAGTAATGTCTTTAGTAATATTAACTCTTAGCGTTTCTTTCTCCCTTTCAACTCTTTTGTTTTGGCTCTTGCAGCCATTTCGACTGTTGGTTGTTGAGACTCCAGCTCCTCTTCCAAACTTTCAAAAGTGGATTTAGGTGTTGTTTCAAGCTCATCCAGAGCTTTTTGGAGCTGGAGACTGATTGGGTCCTCTCTGACCTCTTCGCTTTTTCATCCGATTTTTACTGGTAAAATCGTTTTAAATCCCGATTCCAACGGCACCGTCTGATGATGACCGTACCCACGACATTCAGCAATCCCGGTAAGAGTTTTTAAGTCGATCCTGGCATAGAAACTGACTTTAAACACGATTTGTCGGGAGCAGAGCTCTGTGCAGCTGTCTTCACTGCTGCATAGCAGCCACCCAGCTTTGTCCTCATCTCAGTCCTAATTGGCCTACCCTTTAATCTTAAACTGTGACAACTGTGAACTCCCCCAACATCAGGAACATTTTTCCTGCAGTTACAGTAAGTGAAAATCTAGCAGGCCAGCAGGATGCTTTCTCCAACCACCCCCATTTGAATGTCACCATCTTCCACCGTTTTTACCCAGTGCTTGGTACTTACTTCCAGCAGCCACTGGTTGTCCTCCAGGATGCACCGAGCTGCAGCCTGAACCATGCCAGTCACCTGGGAAAATTCGGCACAGACTCTCATGGCAGAGGCGCAATGCTTCCGAAGGCCCGGGACTCTTGCACTGAGGCTGCTCCATGGCCGGAGCTGCAGCAAGTGACTTGCTAGCCCCGCTCCCCGTCCGCATCTGTCCCCGCCGTTGTATCTGCTTCCATCCCTCCCTCAGACCCTGCTCTCCAACACCCGCGACCCATGCAGTTCAAATGAGTTTTGAAATTTACGTTGATCACAGAATTTCTCACGACAAAGCGTAAGAAATTTGTGATCGGCGTGAGAGCGTGAAAATTTGGCGAAATGTGTGATTCTCACGCTCAATGTGTGAGAGTTGGCAGCGCTGTTTTCACAACCTTTATAAAGTTCGTTGATGCCTTCTACCTTGCTTCAGCTTTATTACTGTTTGTCTGAAGAAGGGTCCAGACCCGAAATGTGGTCTGCAGTGTCCCCTTGGAGATGCTGCCTGACCCTCTGAGATACTCTCGACAGCCCTCTGTGTCTCTCTTATTGTTTATTTAGTTCATCAACATTTAAAGAAGTTGATTTTAGCTTCAATGGAAAATATCGTACGAATCGCTATTTATTTTTCTAATCAATCCCACATTTTTTCTAAAACGGACCGTTTAGATTCAATTTCACCTCTTTGACTCTTGACAGTGGATCCATTGAGGGCCTGGATCTGAGTAAAGACATAAGACGTGTAGAGAAGGAACTTCAGATGCTGGTTTAAACCGAAGATAGACACAAAAAGCTGGAGTAACTCAGTGGGACAGGCAGCATCTCTGGAGAGAAAGAAAGTCGAGACCCTTCAGAGTTTGATGATGGGAAGGTTCTGGACCCGAAATGTCATCCATTAGTTCTGTCTAAAGATGCTGCTTGTCCCACTGAGTTACTCCAGCATTTTGTGTCTAAAGACAGACAACTTGGAGTAACTGGTGCCAAGACACGATGCTGGAGTAACTGGTCTGTCGAAACAACCGACAAACGCGGCCCGGCACGACGCGCACAGCCTCGGCGGCACCCGTAGACGCCATGGCGCAGGCGCGCTGCGGGGATCCGGCGACTGGGCGGCAAGTTTAAGCAGAGAAGGAGCCAGGTGGTGGTGGCGGTGGCCGGGGGTCAGAGAGATAGATAGAGGGATAGGCTGGGGGAGAGTGAGAGAGAGAAAAGGCGAAGAGGGTGACAGTAAACTGGTGAGAGAGTGAGAGAGAAATACTCTGCATTTTAGAGAGATAACATTAGGCCAGTTGTGAGAGGGGAGGCTGATCAATCATCTGCAGAGTTGCAGAGGGATGGGACGGGACAAAAATAAGTTGGGCAGAGGAGGTGCACACATTCTGTTTCACGCATTCGCCAGGTGAAAACTTTCAAACGTTTGAGTAGAACAGACTGGTGATTATATTGGTCCTTATTTGACACACTTATCATTTAAGAGATGGGACAGGAACAGGACTAGGTCAGGGAATTGATCAAATTGTGGGTTTTAATTTAATTATACTAATAGAAGTAATGTAGAAGAATGATTTACTGAAAAGTGAGGACTTAGACATATGTAGCAGTGAGGAGTTAGGGAAAAATATGTAGGAGATTTTATATAGTAAAGAAAAACATAACGAGAGAGAAAATAAACTCGCACTAGATACTTTGAAGAATTAAATTATGCAAATATTTCGAAGGGCATGGTAACTGTTTGGCAAGGTTGTAAGAAATCAGCCAAGCTTATCAGAAAATGTTAACATTAATACAAAAGAAGTCAGGCCAAAAGAAAACTGAAAAAGTAATTGTTGGTTGATCATTACCATACAGTAAATTGAACAGTTGTAAGGATGGTCTATAATGAAATAGAGAATGGAAGCTAAAGTGCCCCATTATTCGACAATTATGGACTAGGATTTGGAAGAGATAAAGGCGTTCATTCTGTTCAAGAATATCATGGAACTTTGATGCGGGAAGAAGACAACGTTTTTAAAATTGGTTGAATTCTATTGAAATTCCAATTTCAGAAAATGGTGAGTAATGTGGAAGGGATATTGAATTAGTAAATTGTATTCATGTATAGTCTTTTCCTTGACTGGATAACACACAATCAAAAGCATTTCACTGTACTTCAAAACATATGACAATAATAAACTAAACTAAAGAATATGTATTTGGGGTATGTAATTCAATTGTTGGTTTAATTGGTATTCTAACAGCAACAGCTGAGGCGTTGTAGTGAAATATTTGGGAGCACTTTTTGAGCTTGAGAGTTGTGGCTTTGTAAAACAGGAGAATGGCACATTGCATTTCTGTAGCACTATTAACAAAGTAAAACATTCCAAGATACTACGCGGTAATATTATCAAACAAAATTGGACAAAGCTCGAATGGAGACATTAAGACAGAACTAGAAACAAGGAACTGCAGTTGCTGGTTTATAAAACAAAAAAGACACAAAGTATTTGGAGTAACTCGGAGGGTCAGGCAGCATTTTTGGAGAACATGGATGGATAGGTGACATTTTGGGTCAGGACTCTTCTTCAATCTCTCACTTTGAGACATTGGGTCAGGTCACTAACAGTTGGATAAATTAAAAATCTGCCACTAAATATTCAGAGCTTTATCTATTTCTCTCTCTGCAGATGCTGCCTAATCTGTTAAGAATTTTTACTTCAGATTTCTAGCATACATAATTTTGCTTTTCAAGGTTGGGAAAAGTTGTAGGTTTTGAGGACAGTGAGTGATGAGGCAGATAGCTTTAATTCAGTCTTGGTGGCTGAAGTCATGGCTGCTGTTCATAGAGAAATTAAAATTATCATGTCCGTGCTTTGAGAAAGGAAATAAACCACATGACTTTGAGAACTGACAAATTTGCAGCAATACAGGTTAGATTTAAAAAGTAGGTTGTTGCCTGTAGAAGATTTGATGTCCTAAAGTCGAGAAAGTTGCCAGAAATTTTATTTTATCTTTCTATCCATTTCCCAAAATTTCTTATATTTTTCCATAGAGACGAAGTCTTGCACCAAGTCAGCTTGCGAAGCGAAAGCCAGGAGATTCATCTGACGAAGAGGATGTGGTAATGTAATCCAATTCAAATTTGAAATTCCTGATCTATTAATGACTTTTGTTTGTTCTTGTATGTATGTTGAATCTATATTTGGTTGTATTTGTATGAGATTTTATTTTACTTGATTGTTGCTGCACCTCAAGTCAACAACATTGCGATTTAACAGTTCAATGTGAGTTTTATAATTCATCAGGTTAATTCAAAAGGACCATTGCAGCAAATGTAAAAATATAACTATCAGTCTCTCAACATCATTGAAGTGGCTTGCCAATTGAATTGTCAATAATCAAATGAACCATGGCCAAATTCTTCAGTTAACTCAACTTCGGAAGGAAGATCTGGCCTGCCTAGACTATGTTGTGTCATTGTCTGTACTAAAGTTGCAATATAATGGATTCTACATTTATTAACTTCCTGTATATTAACATAACTGACTTTAATAGGCCAATGATGAAATGGGTGACATTTCGGGTCGAGACCCTTCATCAGACTGGTTAGGGATAAGGGAAACGAGAGATATAGACGGTGATGTGGAGGGATAAAAAAACAATGAATGAAAGATGTGCAAAAAAGTAACGATGATAAAAGAAACAGGCCTTGTTAGCTGTTCATAGGGTGAAAATGAGAAGCTAGTGAGACTTGGGTGGGGGAGGAATAGAGAGGGAATGCTGGGGCTACCTGAAGTGAGAAAAATCAATATTCATACCACTGGGCTGTAAGCTGTCCAAGCGAAATATGAGATGCTGTTCCTCAGAGTGAGGCTAAATACAAATAAATTTGTATTTAGCCTCACTCTGACAATGGAGGAGATCTAGGACAGAAAGGTCAGTGTAGGAATGGGAAGGAGCCAATGCCTTTTTCTCATCTTCAAATTTCTGTTGTTTTTAGGAATATCATAGATAAAAACCTGAGAACATAGCCTGGATGTCTAGAGTTTTTAGAATTTCTTCTTGAGCTTTCAAAATAATCTTAAACATTGAAAATGTATATACTAAATTAAGGCCTATAAGATTAAATACAATAGATCATACAGAGTTAAGATGTGAACTAAAATTCTTGTCACATTTTGCCATATGATATTTGGGTGACTGAACTGAAATTCATTTAATATTAATTCTGTAAATGTTGTGGTGTTGCCTTCTATAATCTCTTATAGCTTACTTATAGGAGTGGTTGGGAATTGATTTTGGAGATGGGAAGACACTAAATTAAAGAATCTGCATAAAATCTAAAAATAAGTTAACATTAAAAATAAAATAGAATTTACATTTTTACAGAAACCAAAAAGACGAAAGCTTGGATCTGAGCGGAACAATATTGAAAGTTTTATTTCTCCATTCCGGAAACCACTAGCACAGCTAACCAATAGGCCGGTCTGCCTTGACAGCAATCAGCATGTGAGTAACCAATCTTTTAAAAATAATTGAGCATGTGGAAAGGACTTGGGAGCTCTGTGTCCTGTAAACCCTGTAAACCCTACGCTTCTTTAATAGATTTCTGGTACTTAAATTAAAAACAAATAATTTACACAATTCTAATTTAAATATAACCATTATTTAAATCATATGAACAGTCTTTGACAATCAGATATTTAAAAACAGTTCAAAACCTAATGATAGCAGCAAGGCTTTCAAAGTGGTCAGGGGTAGGTACTTGGGGTTCACCACCTGATTTCTGTTGCCCACTTAATGATTTGCATTTGGATTGCTTGTCTCAGGAATACTCCTTTAGAGCTTAATATGCAATTAATTATTTACATGCACACTCGTGGTTATAAAGATTTGTCTATCACAGAAGCATTTTACAATAGGTGCAGGAGTAGGCTATTCGGCCCTTCAAGCCAGCACCACCATTCAATGTGATCGTGGCTAATCATCCCCAATCAGTACCCCATTTCTGCCTTCTCCCCATATCCCCTGACTCCGCTATCTTTAAGAGCCCTATCGAGTTCTCACTTGAAAGTGTCCAGAGAACCGGCCTCCACCGCCCTCTGAGGCAGAGAATTCCACAGACTCACTATTCTGTGTGAAAAAGTGTTTCCTCATCTCCGTTTTAAATGGCTTACCCCTTATTCTTAAACAGTGACCCCTTGGTTCTGGACTCCCCGAACATCGCAAACATATTTCCTGCCTCTAGTGTGCCCTTTCTTGCCTCTAGCATGTCCAAAAACTTTGCTTTTATTGTCTGGGATACAGAAGACATTTCTCAATAGGTAGACATAAAATGCTGGAGTAACTCAGTGGGACAGGCAGCATCTCTGGAGAGAAGGGGTGGGTGAGCACACAAAATAATAATTTCAGTAAGAGAATGACCTTTTGATGTTTTTAAATCTTATTAAGCTGAGTACTGAATGTATTACTTGCATCATCACATTATAATTAGTCAAGAAGCCCTAATGCCAAAATAGTATTGCCTTAACTATGTTGAAAGACAGTTAACTTGCAATCTCCTCATCAGTCCTACTTGGAAATGCGATGCAGCCTAAAGCTATTTATTGTAAAACCCATGTATCATTAGGTTCTTGTAATTTATTTGTATGTTAAATGTTGATTTGAAGTTAGACAATATCTCCAATCAATTTGTTTTCAAGTTTTGTATTTGTATTCTAATGGGAAAACGTCAAAATCTATGTCAGACCATATGACTTAATTTCAGAACTTGCTAACGAACATAATTGTTTTGGTTACTTTGGGAGGTATATCTCAAAACTCAGCCTTCATTTCAACATGATACTACCTTCATTTATCTACCTTCATTTCAAGTGTTCATCATCATGTGTCTATCTTCATTTGAACATGATTCATTTGGATGGTAGAAAATGCACTGAAGAAGGGTTCCGACACGAAATGTTACCTATTCCTTTTCTCCCGAGATGCTGCCTGACCCGCTGAGTTGCTCCACTTTTTGTGCCTATCTTCGGTATAAACGAGCATCTGCAGTTTTTTCCTGCACAGTAGAAATGTACGGAACTGTAATGGGCGACTATAGTCCATTTACTTCTCAGTTACTGTGAGAAACTAGTTTCAGAATAAGTAGAAACAAGGAACTACATAAGCTGGTTTACCAAAGAAAGACACAACATGTTGGAATAACTGAGTTAGGCAGCATCCCTGAAGAACATGGATAGGTGACGTTTCTGGTCAGGAACCTTCTTCAGCCCAACCCGAAACGTCACCTATCCATGTTCTCCAGGATGCTGCCTGACCCGCTGAGTTACTTCAATATTTTGTGTGTCTCAAAATAATTGGTCTTAATTGTTTTAGTAAGATCAATGCATTGCATAATAACTTTTTTCCTGTCCCCCACAGGAGGCTTTCATTAAAAGTATCCTGGCCAAACCTTTCCGTGTGCCTATTCCAAACTACACGGGTGTGTACCAGTTTGTCTGCTAAATACTGTTCTTTAGAATATTATTAATAACTTCTGGTAGAATAGCTATATGATAGTACGGCTAGTTTAAAACTGAAATATAGCAACTGCTTTGATAGTTAGAACTTTTAGTTAATCTGGCTTTGAATACCTTAACTGAATTGTTTATAATAATAAGAATTGAATTCTGTGGAATTAGCATGTAGCTTTGATTCTTGCAGTAATTCAAGTGAACAAAATTTAAAGAAAAAGCCAAGATTAAACAATTCTCTCAACTCTTAATAAATTGAAATGTTGCAATAATTGTCTTGTCTAATACTGTTTACAATGTTATAGTTATAGAGTCATATCGCACAGAAACAGGCTCAACAGCCCAACTTGCCCATGCCGAGGAAGATGCCCCACCTACACTCGTCCCGCTTGCCTGTGTTGGCCCATATTCCTCTAAACCATTCCTATCCACGAATCTGTCCAAATGTATCTTAAATTTTGTTATGGCACCTGCCTTGGCTATTTCTTCATATACCCACCACCCTCTGTATGAATTTTTTTTTTAACTCAATACCCTGACTGATGAAGGCCAACATACCAAAAGTCTTCTTGACCACCCTATCTATCTGTGGCACCACTTTCAAAGAACAATTGTCATGTAACATTATTTAACCATATAACCATATAACAATTACAGCACGGAAATAGGCCCTCTCGGCCCTTCCAATCCGTGCCGACCATTTGTTTTCCCCTAGTCCCATCTACCTGCTCCATTCCCTCCATACCCCTCCATTCCCTTCACGTCCATATACCTATCCACTTTACTTTTAAATGTTAAAATCGATCCTGCCTCCACATAGATCGATCCATTCCACATAGCCACCACCCTCTGAGTAAAGAAGTTCCCCCTCACGTTACCCCTAAACTTCTGTCCCTTAATTCTCATGTCATGCCCTCTTGTTTTAATCTTCCCTACCCTCAATGGGAAAACGTATCCACGTCAACTCTGTCTATCCCTTTCATCATTTTAAAGACCTCAATCAAGTCCCCCCTTAACCTTCTGCGCTCCAAAGAATAAAGACCTAACTTGTTCAACCTTTCTCTGTAACAGTTGCTGGAACCCTGGCAACATTCTAGTAAATCTCCTCTGTACTCTCTCTATTTTGTTTATTTCTATATAAATAATTGAATAATATTAAAATATAAAGGACAAATTAATCCTTTCCACACTTTGCTCTCCATATCAATGTGTACAGTGGCTTTTCATTTGTTTTTGGCTTTATAATTCATTTTATTATTTTAAGTAGATTAATACTTTTTGGCCTTAACTAACAGTGTAATTTACATATTCTTAAACTGTGTTAATTGTGATTAAGTTTTAGAGTTTTATAAATACCCTTGTATGGTCGTGGATAAGTTGGAGGGAAAGAAGTGTGAGCATTGAAGTTCACATGGATGCATGTAACTAAGTGAAAGAAGGGCAAGGAGCTCTTGATATGGAATTGTAGCAGATTATGGCATTGGCAGGAGTTGGGAATTGAAGATGTGAGTGTGTTTGCCCAATGGTCTCTGGAAAGCTTTTTGTAGTCAGTGGAAGACTGAGTTTTTGAGTTGGGATTTGAACTGAATCTGATTGGGAACATAAGGCCATAATGATGAGGGGTGAGGGTCAGAAGGAAATGGTGTTACTGTGGCTTGAACTCTTGCAGGTTTGATGCGAACCAAAAAGTTGAAATCGGGCATTAGCTCTGGAAAATGGTGTAGTTTGATCACAACACATTTGCAATGGATTTGTTGTTTCTCTTGGGCTATATTGTGATGGAAGTTGAGCCTATCACTCTTAGGAAAGGTTTAGAGGGATATGGGCCAAACATGGTTAAATGGGACGTTTAAATGGGGCATCCTGGTCAGCATGGACGTGTTGGGGTGAAGGTTCTGTTTCCTTGCTGTATGACTATATCTGGAAACTTGGACCTGAGGTGTACAATATACTCGAGTCTATAAACATGTTGAAATTACAAAAAGATGAGAAGAAACATAAAACCAGTCAATATAAATTTCCGAAAGGGAAGCCAATCACAATCACACTAACTTTTTTTAAAGAAATAATACAAATGTTTTGTAAATAAGACTTGTGTTTGATAAACTTTTGGCAAGGAAACATGACTATGTTGAAATAATCAATAGATCTGATGTTCTATGTTGATCAGCTTTTGTTTATAATGTATTTCAATGATTTGGGCGTTGATTGCAACGTATTCTGGGTAACACTCCATTGAGTAAAATACTATGGGATCGAGGGAGAAGTGAGCTGGAGCCCTGTTTAAAGGTTTTGCCAGGAGACTATTACCCATTCCAACCTTGATGGAGAGCCTGTATAACTTAATTGCAGCCTTTCTGGTGAATTGATTCCAACAATGCTGTTGAGTAGGAATTCCTGGGTTTATCAAGATTTAGCAATAATTAAGGAATGGAGGAGCATGCAGTTGATAATGTTTCATTTTGTTTGCTAGCTCTGACTTTCCTGTTGGTAAAGATTGCATATTTTTCAGATGCTATCAGAGTAGCTTAGGCAAGTAACTGCAATGATTTTATATATAGTACGCATTGTGCAAATTAATGTTTCACAAATTAAATAATGCAGATACTCAAAAACAAATGCATGGAATACTTAGTAGGTTAGGCTGAGCCAGTGAAAAGAGAAATAGTTCACAGTCAACCAACTTACTAGAATTTGATGCGTGATTTCTTAAATATGAACATTTACGCAGGTGGTGTTTTGTATTAAGTCTATTCTTAAGAAGCAGATGTCAGTATATTTCTATTAATCCCTGCACTTCACTACCTTAAGAATAGTTCACACTTGAAACTTGATCCAAGATTAATGTTCTGTTGTGTCCAATTAACACCACAGTCCTCTTTATCACACTGGAAGGTGCATCTGCTCTGGGTACCATTTGTCATTGTCAGGGGATAAAAGAGCAATATCCTGGATGTTCTGTTTGTCAGCAATGATATGTGAACTCTATAAATAACTAACTCTTGCACACATTTAAGGGTCTCTTGGATTAAAGTCACTGGGGATTAAACGTGCAGGCGCCAGACGATCACTTCATGATCCATATGGAGAAGGTGCTTTGGTTCTCTTTGAACCTCCATCTCTTAGTGCACATGACCAACTAAAGGCTGATAAGTGAGTAAAAATATCAACTTTAAGTCATCACGTTTATTTTGCATTTAAATGCTTGCACCAAATTATATGAAGGAAACGAGGAACATAAAATGCTAATATTTTGTTAGATAGGTTTTTAAGTAGATTATACTTATTCATTCAAAATATCTGATCTCAGTTTACTGTCAGTTAATTTGTAAGTTTAGCAATTAAAACATTAGATTGGGGCACACATACAATGAGCAGATTGTTGGTTAATAAGTTGGCAATTCAGCATAATAGGATTACAGCAATTATCTGATTTAAAAAAAGATGACATTGTTTTTTTAAATGAGAATGTGAAAAGAGAAATTTAAACAAAGGAAGGCAAAAGCTATTTTTAAGAGGGAGATGTGGCCCTTGTGGCTAAAGGGATCAGGGGGTATGGAGAGAAGGCAGGTACAGGATCCTGAGTTGAATGATCAGCCATGATCATATTGAATGGTGGTGCAGGCTCGAAGGGCCGAATGGCCTACTCCTGCACCTATTTTCTATGTTTCTATGTCTAACACATGATCAGATAACAGGCAAAGCATTTCAATAGTGATTCATGCATTGAACATATATTTATGATATTGGGCAGGCATTAAAGTTGCCTTGGAGACTTTTGGAAAAAATAAACATCAATAAGCAGGTCATTAGGAAAAACATTAAGAATAATCCAAAAAAACAAAATCAATAATGAGATGATGTTGGGATAAATTTGTAATAAATCCAGGGAGTAAACAGCATTCTCATGCTAAGGCATCATTTTGTATGCTTCTGATTTTCAACATTTGTTTTTCTTTAGAGATAAACTTCCAGTACATGTAGTGGTGGATCCTATCTTGACTTCTGTTCTAAGACCACATCAAAGAGAGGTGGGTTTTTGTTTTGTGTAAAGCTGTTCATGGAATTTGTGGCTGAGAAAATTATGACAGTTCACTGTGACACCCAATATAATGATTGCATTGCCTAAAGAAATATGGATAAATTCTCAAATCAGGCAAAACAATCCGAATTGTAAGGTTGAACTGACCTGTGGCTCCACCTGTTTTTCACCCCCTTCCCAATATCTGATATTTTGGTGCAATGGTGGTGATGGGTATGGGAGATAAAAGGTAAATGTTGTGGTGTCTTATTTTGAATTGGCAACTGACTTAAATCTGGTGTAATGTGGAGCTTCTTCAAATTGAGGCCTTTATCCTTGATGTGCCGTGATAGCCAGATGCAGAATGGTACTTGCTTTTGTGTGGAGAGAAGAATAATTGGACCTGGTGAAGGATAATCCTGGTTGTCTTGGAATCTGGTTATAAAATATAAAACAGTACAGCACAGAAAAGGTCTCTTCAGATGAATATATTTGTGTTGAGCATGATGCTAAATTAAAATAATAGCTTTTAATTGCATGCAATCCATTCCCTGCACATCTACATACCTATCTAAAAGTCGCTTTAACGCCACTATCATATCTGCTTCCTCCACCACCCCCATCAGCGCATTACAGGCACCAACCACTATGTGTTTTTAAAAAAAAAACCACAAAATACTTGCCCTGAACATCGCCTTTAACTGGTATAAGGGAACCTACCCAGTAAAAAAAACCTCAACCATTTAAATCTGCATTCTCTTCTCTTACTTCATAATGTAAAACACACGCTAGGGGTAAGCTTCTTCTAAATTCATGTCAATATAATTTGTGACCTGGTATCAATGTGTCCAGAAAGTATACTGGGAAAAACACCATATATTCACTCCATATGCTGGAAGGACATTGCATCTATTAGTAGACACAAAAAGCTGGAGTAACTCAGCGGGACAGTTAGCATCTCTGGAGCTTTGGTTCACGACCCTTCTTCTGACCGGAAAAGGGTCTAGACCGTAACGTCACCCATTCCTTCTCTCCAGAGATGCTACCTGTCCCACTGAGTTACTCTAGCTTTTTGTGTCTATCTTTGATTTAAACCAGCATCTGCAGTTCCTTCCTACACATGGCTTCTATTAGTGTTTCTAATTAAACAATTAAGTTATGCTTAAAATCATGAATAAATTATTGTGCCTTTCCATTTGATCTGCATGATTTTGTTTGTCTACAGTAATCTGGAGGATAACATTTATTTGTCTTTCAGGGTGTGAAGTTTATGTGGGACTGCGTAACAGGCCGGTGTATCACAGAAGGCTTTGGCTGCATAATGGCAGATGAGATGGGATTGGGCAAGACTCTGCAGTGTATTTCCCTAATATGGACCCTCTTGCGACAAAGCCCAGAAGCTAAACCAGAGATTGAGAAAGTGATTGTTGTGACCCCATCCAGTTTGGTGAAAAACTGGTATAATGAGGTGGAAAAGTGGCTGGCAGGAAGGGTGCAATCGCTGGCCATTGATGGAGGAACCAAGGCAGAGATTGATAAGAAACTGGGTAGGTGAATTAAAATTGGTTTGTAAGATTTTTTTTTTCAATTGCATGGCTTGTTGCATGCTCATCTGTGAGTCAGAATGCTGATAATTGTAAACACTTTCACATTGTTCAAACAGATAATCAGAGTTGACATTCATTCAGTACCAAGAGTTTGCTCTCTTAGATATGAAATATTATGATTCTGCCAGAATTTTGATGCATGTTTTTTGCAATGGGAAAATGGTTTCGAAAATTGAGGTCAAAATGGCTATAATTGAAAATGTTATCTTAAATACCAACTTAATTGTAGGCTTGGCACAATTTCAAGATAAAAATAACAGAACTAAATGTGAAGTTCCTCGTTGAATTCACTCCTTTATTACAAGTGTCAATATGTTCAGTCTGTTTACAGACTTAGCTTGGGCATTAAAAAAATATATATATATAAAATTTACACTTGGAGAAGTAGGCAAATAATCTAATGCACGTTACAGTGCTGGTCGGCAGCAACTGAGAACGGAATGCTATTGGTCTTGGCGTTTTTCACATTAAATGTGATATTGGGCCCCAATCTGTATTCTTGCGTGGAAGTTAATGATCCAATGAATTTTTCTGAAGAGAGCAGAAGAATCTTCCAAATTGTCCGACTGTCATATAACGGTCAAAGGAAATTATATAAAACCAAACGGAGAACCTGCAGGGATGGTAAGGAGAGAAGCCACTGAGTTAAATACTCCAATGCAAATGTTCAATTTGTGGTGCATGGAGAATCGAGAGCGAGCTGCAGGTATTCAGACCTGATGGGGGTTGGAGTGTAGATATGTACCCACTGAAGTTTATGACTGACAACAATGATCAAATATTTGAAGGACATAATGTCGAAGACAATTTAGTAATAAATCACTTATGATAATGCAAATGAGTTCACAACCTTCTGTTGTAAATTGTTGCTTTAAATAGAAACTTCTGATAGTGAGATTTGTTTCTTTTTTTTCTCTTTGTCCTCCCTCCACAGCCACATTTATGAGTCAACATGGGTTACGGATTCCAACTCCAATCCTAATAATTTCTTATGAGACGTTTCGATTACATGCTGAGGTGCTTTGCAGAGGTTCAGTTGGATTAGTCATCTGTGATGAGGTAGACAGCCTTGTATCTTGGTCTAATGTTCATGCACTTGAACCACATTGCTATTCTGTGTGACCAGCTTTAATTAACTCTCAGCACATTTGCCCACCACAGCCAGACATAAAAACAGTTTTTTTCACGAGCAGTAGCTCTATTCAACAACCAAGTCTGTTGCCTCTTTTTACTCTGGTACTTTATTTTCACATGTTTAAATTATAATGTTTTATTTTTAATTGTCTGCTGTATATTGTGTTTTGCGAACAAAGCACCAAGGCAAATTCCTTGTATGTATACATACTTGGCTAATAACATTTTTATTAATTAATTCATTTAAATCTCCTTTTGAAACAAGATGACAAGATAATTGAGTGGAGCTATTTATTTCTTTAAAATTAATCCACCTACAAAGCACTTTGTTATCATCTCTTCTCCCTTTGCATTGTTTCTTGAATGTTTTCAGTTTTAATCTACATTGCTTGATCCAAATATAATTCCACATATTCTGGCCACTGACAGTTGTACATGGCATATGCTATTTTACATTGTGTGTAACTAAAACTAATGTTTCAATCTCATATATACGTGGATCTCATATACTACTGGTTGTGAATAATGTTTTGAATGAAAGATGTGTAGAATGTGTACTTAACATACCAGGAGGGCAGGTGTTTAAGAAAAAAACAATGGTGTTAAAGGTCTTCAAGAGATATGATATAATTGAAAATTAACTAATGTACGGATTATCTAGGTACTGTGCAAAATTAATTTAGCAGCAGCTTTGCTGGGAAGTGTACTATATATATCTGTTTGAAATATTTCACCTTTAATCTGAATTACATTATAATGTATATACTCTGCAAGTTTTCAATATTTAAGGCATGTCTTGCATTTTGAAGTGAAAGCTTTCATAAGGTACTCTGCCACTCTTTTATATCATAGGGTCATAGGCTAAAGAATTCAGACAATCAGACATATCAGGCACTGAACAAACTGAATGCCAAGCGTCGTATATTGATCTCTGGGACTCCAATCCAAAATGACCTGCTTGAATATTTCAGCCTTGTCCATTTTGTTAATGCTGGAATACTTGGTATGTTTTTTTTTTAATATTTGTCTTACGATTTTCACTGGCCTCTCTACTTAAAATTCAACCCCCCATTGCAGCCATTCAGCATATCTGCCAACTTCTTCCTATAACTAGTAGTTGGAAATGCATGATTGTTCTCTTTGTAATATTCATTTCCTTATCGTTAACATGGTGAGAGTTAAAAGTTGCAAAGATAATCTAGTATTAAATACTCAGCATTTGAGTCTCAGCTTGCACAAAGGTTAATAATTGTTCAATCTTCACCAGGGACTGTACAAGAATTTAAAAAGAGGTACGAGTTACCCATCTTGAAGGGCCGTGATGCAGATGCGAATGAAAATGAAAGACTGCGCGGAGAAGAGAAACTGAAAGAATTGATCAGCGTTGTGAATAGGTAAAGCAACATGTATTGAAGACATTGATCCCTTGGCAAGGGAGTTCATGCTGGAAGATCACCTGCATCTTTTTTGCATTAGGCCTTAGAGTAAAAGGCATGGGCAGATTCCATTTTTTATCCATTCTACCAAGTTCAGCGAAGGTGATGGGCAGCATTCATGGTGAAAATGAATTCCAAAAGTTTGTCTAATGGTGATGAGGTGGCTGAATGTATCCAGATTTGAATGTTGTGTGTTTGAATGTTGTGAGGTCTTTGACATTTTGTATGCCATAATAACAACTTTCTTGTATCGTATGTGCAGAGTATTGCAGCAGTTAGTCCTGCTGTCCACCTGTTCCAGAGACCTGGGTTTGAACCTAACTTTGGGTTTCCAGTGTTGACACCTTGGGTTTCCTCTGTTTCAATTTTCTCTCATATGCCTCAAACATGCTGGTTGGCTATTGTAAATCATCCTTGTGTATGTAGTCATAGAGTGATAGTGTGGAAACAGGCCCAACTTGCCCACACGGGCCAACATGTCCCAGTTACACTAGTCCCACCTTCCTAAGTTTGGTCCATATTCCTCAAAACTTGTCCTATCCATGCACCTGTCTAACTGTTTCTTAAACGTTGGGATAGTCCCAGCCTCAACTATCCTCTGGCAGCTTGTTCCATACACCCACCACCCTTTGTGGAAAAAGTTACCCCTCAGATTCCTATTTAAATCTTTTCCCCTTCACCTTGAACTTATGTCCCCTGGTCCTCGATTCCCCTACTCTGGGCAAGAGATCTGTGCATCGACCCAATCTATTTTTCTCATGATTTTATACACTATAAAATCACCCATCCTCCTGCGATCCAACAAATAGAGTCTCAGCCTATTCAATCTCTCCCGATAGCTCAGTTCCTCTAGTCCTGGCAACATCCTCGTTAAGCTTTTCTGAACCCTTTTAAGCTTGACAATATCTTTCCTACAATATGGCAATGGCAAGAAAAAAAAACAAAAGGGTGTTAATGGGTAGATACAACAGAAAATAATTTGCACAGGTGTAAGGAAATAAGAAGAGGGGAGGTGCAGAGATGCCAAGTGTCCCGGATTCGCCGTATTTTGTCCCGGCGAAATAACCTTTTTACGGTGTTCCGGCAGCCAAACATGCTGTTACGGAACACCGCCGCGCCGGTGTTCCTCCCGTGGTGAACGCCGGCGCCATGTGTCCCCGGTAGCCCGGCAGCTCGCAAGACAGTGTTGCCGGGCCCAGTGGCCTTTCCGGAGTGGCCTGGCCGGGCCCCAGTTTCCTTGGGGGAGGGTTGCCGGGGCCCAGTGGCCGCGCGCGCGCAGTGGGGGAGGGTCAGTGGCCGCGCGCGCGCAGTGGGGGAAGTAGTGGGGGAAGTGGGGGAGGGTTTGCCGGGCCCCAAGTGTGGGGGAGGGTTGCGGGCCCCAGTGGCCTGCGCAGTGGGGGGCCGGGCCCCAAGTATTGAGTGGGGAGGGTATGTGGGCTGAATGTACCTGAACTATGACTTTGTACTTTTATATGTACTTAATCTTGAAATGCTCGGAGAAGGAGAAAGGGGTTCAGCGCACAGGACTTGAACCTGGTGAGATGCAGGGGGAGCCCGGCCAGGATTCACCCCACAGAGCCCAGTCCATCCACGCACTAGTCTCCCAACCCCTGCAGAGTAGTTATTAAGATGGCTGATCCGTGGGCGGTTGCTGCTGGGATGCAAGTCGGGGCCTGATCAACCACGGCTGGGTCGCCTGGGCGAGGGTGTCTGATGTTGTGAGTCCCGAAACACCCAATGACCCCAGGTCACATCACTGAGGATGCGTCCCAGCGCATCTAGAAGATGTATATTTTTCACACTTGTCATGGTAGAATCCTTTTTGTTGATTAAAAAAGAATGGCTTATTGGCTGCTGTACGCATAACCTGCCCAGAGATAGCAGAAATAAGATCACAACGAAATGCTGATTTCAAGAACGTATTTAGTTATAACCTAAATTTATTTCAACTTTGTTGCTCAAAATTTCATAATGGATGGTATTTGATTTTATTAACTAAATTTTCATTTCAGGTGTTTGATTCGAAGAACATCAAATATCCTCTCGAAATACTTGCCAGTGAAGATTGAACAGATTGTCTGCTGCAGGTACTTTATGTTTTAGTTTGTCTGACCTAAAACTATTAATGGAATGGTTACCAATGTATGCTGTGTCTCCTCATTGATTCAGTAGGTCCTTAAATTATGGGAAATCAACAAGATAGCAAGTTAACAAATAGCATGTGGAGGGTAATATGCTTAAAACTACAGGGATACTAACATAGTAGATATTAAATCTATGCCTTTGGTTCTTGCTGCTCGTTCTCAGTAAAGATATATTGGTTTTGCAATGATGCAATCATGGAATTGTGGAAAGTTACAACCATTTGCCCATTATGTCTACACTAGTAGGAAAAAGTTATCTGATCTTCCATCGTGATCCAAAACCCAGTAAGGTCGACTAAATAAATGTCTAACTTTGATGATGGATTTCTGCATGCACCATTCACTTATGTTATTCATTTCAATCAAATAATATTAGACCTGCTTCTTTTCTGCAGACTCACTCCCCTGCAGTTAGAGTTGTACAAGCTGTTCTTAAAGCAAGCCAAACCAGCATTGGAAGTGGAGCAAGCTCACAATGGGAAGATAAGCTTTTCCTCCCTTATCTTCCATCACCTCACTAAAAAAGCTTTGTAACCGTGAGTAATAAGATAATTGGATTTGGAGTCAATACTTTTCTGTTGTTACTATCTCACAAAATAGCAATTTTCATACTCTGGTGCTGTACTAATGGGCAAAGCCTCAGTATACTTTATGTTGAAGAACATAGCATGGGAAAAGTCTGCATTAAAAATTGGTGGAATTCAATCAATGAGAGGGATGATAAATATAATGTAAAATTGTACAGAAATCCAGATATAATTTGTTTTAATTAATGATCTAAATCAAAAATGAATAATTATTTGAGAAAGTCTGCCATATCTGTTTCTCCTTTTTTTTTCTGTCTAGACCCAGCATTGATCTATGAGAAGTGTGTAGAAGGTGAAGGAGGATTTCGCGGAGCACTTGATCTTTTTCCACCAGGATATAGTACAAAATCAGTGGAGCCTCAATTATCTGGTAAAGCTTTACATCAATAAGGTTATACTTGAAAATTCCAAAATTAGTTTTCTTACTTCTAATGGTTTCTATTGAGCTTGGTGTAAATTACACATATTCAACTGTGCTCTACTGTTATTCACTTGTGAGTGGCTGGTTATCACTTATTGTCTGGAAATATCACCAGGTTCAGCTGCAAAACTACATTCGTAGAAGCTATCCATGTATTGTATATTTGTTCTATTTGGTGTTTGCATTGGACAGCAGCATACAAACCAATACTTACCAGTTGCATTTCACTTTATTTTAGCCCCCTCCAAGTTATTGATATATTCTTTATTATTAATTCCACCAAGGTATACTTTGCAAAACTCTTCATATATTTGAACAAATTTATTAAAAGTCCTTTAATTCCCTCAATTTTGCTTGCTCTAGTGTCTCAACTCAGAACCACTGTTGTGAGATGGTCTGCTTAGAGCATATTTGTCAGGTTAAAATTGGATTGACTTTCGGAAGCATGGCTTCACTTAATAAAAGGTTTCAACCTTGGTGCACTCATTTGAGTTGGACCTGTACTAAACTCCTATGCTAAACTGGTTGCAATAATATGCAAACAATTCATTCTTATTACACCATAGGAGGCCATTTGGCCCATTTCACCCAGGCTGGATTCAAGCAAAGCAGTAAATTATTTAATGTTTGACAAAGTTTGCCAGAATATATTTGAATGTTTGGCTTAAAGCGGCTGTCATAATTACCAGCATCACGTGCCTTTGAAGAAACTTTCCTCAGCTGTCTTTGGCATGGACCCACATTGTGCATTCCACCTTGTTTGTTCTCTGTTTGCACTCGCCCTAGTCTACCACTGGCCACAAGGAAAGTTAGTTTAAGCTTTTACCAGCAAGCATAAGGAACGATCTTATCTTTGTATCCAAATGAGAGGTTGTAAAATAGGATTTAATTGAAAAAAAAAATTATAACCCACCTCTGTTTTACTCCAGGCAAAATGCTTATCCTTGACTATATCTTGGCTATGACTCGAAGTACCAGCTCTGATAAGGTGGTTTTAGTATCAAACTACACGCAAACTCTGGATTTATTTGAGAGGCTCTGCAGAGATAGGAGGTGAGTCGAGGCATTACAAGTAAACACATGATATTTGAAACGGCTTGTGCCTGTTACAGCAGGTAGATATTATGTAAAATATCTTCAATTACAGTTTTGTGACAATTCTACAAATTATTTTGGAAACAAGTAAAACTGTGGATTTGATTTGCAGCTGTAAATGAAGATTGATTAATTTATTGTGCAATCATGGCATTCCATGTGGGGAATTTAAAAAGAGTTTGTGCTTGTTGTGTGATCTTCACTGTCAGTGCCACCAATGCAGATTCTGTGATCAACGTCTCATCTGAACAATGGTAATGCTGAAGAATTGACCGAGACTGAAAATCTTGATTTGAGATTAATTCTCAGCTGGTCATTTGTGCATCCTCTCTGCGTAAAAACAACTTAATCTTGTTATGTCAACCAGTCGATTTCTGAATGCTAATTCAAAACTTTGCCTGCATCTCAATTCTCAGCAAGTACTAAGCACCTTCTAATGCTTGCTGACCAGTATTGACTCCTGGCCCAGCAATGTCCAACTTGAGGACAAAATTGTCGGAAAAAAAGCAGACCCCTTTCATTTCTGGGGGATGCGTGCAAATACATTTTTTTAATTGAAAATTAATTTTGTTATGTAAAATTGCAATATGGCTGTTTTTTAGGAATGTAAACCTGTATCACTTATATTCCTTCCTAAAATGTCTCCAGCTCCTTGCTTCTCTTTCATGTTTTACAATTCCCCTCAAATCAAGTTTGTCCATTTTTTAATCAGTTGAGACATCATCTTGTTTTTTTGTTTTTTGTTTTTTAAATTGTGGCTTGAATCTGAAGAATGGATTCTATGACACACAATAAAAAGTTTAAAACATAAAGGTGAAAATTACTGAAACTACAAATTGTGTGCCACAGAGATAACTTAAATCTCCCCTCTCTCTGATTAGGATGATTATGGTTTCAAGTCCAAGTAGATAAACACATAATATGCTCCAATTTTACCGTCTAGATGATCAGAGGTAAAGAGGTGATGTTTTTTCACATTAAATTTTGACTGGCTTCATGTCTCCCCTTAAATAAAAATGGTAGCCCAGGCATGCTGTGGTGTCACAGATTATGTTGTAAGGATGAGGCATTGAAAAAAAATGGTCTCAACCATCGCCACTAAATTAAATTATGCGCTCTTTACCTCATTGTCTTTAATGCCTCCTTAGTGTGTTGAGATTGATCCTCTGCTCCCTGATTTACAACAGTGTATCTATGCTGTGACATAATCTCAGAAATACTTCAAAAGTACTTTTTGGGCTGCCAGGCACTTTAGAATCTCCTGAGGGTGTGAAAAACAACATCGAGCACACAGTCTTCCAATGGGGGAATTTTTGGTTTATTATTTTGAAATAAAGTTATAACTCAAATGAAGAATGAGTGAAGAAAAATAAATCTGTTTGATTCTTGTAATTTATCAATCGCAACAATGAAACTGCAATCTGAGTGCTAAATTACATTGCAGACACAAAATGCTGGTGTAACTCAGCGGGACAGGCAGCATCTCTGAAGAGGAATGGGCGACGTTTCGGATCGAGACCCTTCTTCTGCCTGTCCCACTGAGTTACTCCAGCATTTTGTGCCTATCTTTGGTTTAAACCAACATCTGTAGTTCCTTCCAACATATTTTATTAGTGATCATGTTTGTTTTGATGTTATGGGATTTGCCCTGAAGCTGAATGAGTGACTGGTAGCTGCTGAAGTTGCCAGCTATGTAAAAATACCACTTGAATAATTTGTTTTGAGGGTTGCAATAAACATTGTACAAGTGGTGTGATGTAGAGAGAGCCCAAAGATGCATGGATAGTGTGAATCAATGCATCTTTTACTAAATTGTTGGTTTTATTGCTGCATTTCTTGTGGGGTATCAAATGTTTGCTCATCCTTAAAAGGACAATATCTTTTAACATTGTTCCCATCTACCAGATACCTATATGTTAGACTGGATGGCACAATGACAGTAAAAAAGAGGGCCAAGATTGTGGAACGTTTCAATAATATATCAGTAAGTGACAAATTTATAGATATATAGGTAGTGATTAGAAATAAATTCTAGAGATAATTGAACTGAGAGTTATTTAGCTATGGGTCTAACACATTTCACAAAACCAGAACATCTTAAGTCCTGCAGCATAACTCATGATAGGCTATAGTTAGGTATAATTTCCAGCTACCATTTAGAGGGTCCAGCATGAACCAAGAGATAAGAAGTGTTGTCACAAAATCCCAACCTCTTAACATGCAGTCCAGATTGTCTGAGCCTTGGTTTGATTCATTGCTGGCTGTCTGGATTTCCTTTGGGTGTATTCTATTGGACCTGTAGCTGTGCACTGAAAAGGATCTTGTCTGGTGACTTGTCTCCTTTCAGTTACCCCTGAAACTGGCTGTGGTACTTCTCAGTCCAACTCAGCCACCCACAACTAGAGAATATGGTGAAAGAGGGCCAGTCAGACCTGAACCCATCTGCTCAGTCTTCTCGTCCAGATTTCCCTCCCAATGTAATCTGAAATTCTATATGAGCTGAGCAGTAAGTACAATGAGCTCTTTGATAATTGCCCAAATGGTGACTCGTATTGCAATTTAAAAAATCAGGAATTTGAAAGAGAAACGAAGAGGCATTAGTGATTCGTGAGTGGAGGAGGTAGAAGATAGGGTAATTCTGAGGGAGTTGAGAATTTAGAATTGCATCATTATGATGATAAAGTTGCAGCATTTACCATTGGCCCTTTCAAAACTCTTAATAATTCATTATTGTATTTTAACACCAAGATTAAAGTGATTAATCAGATATTTTTTTGTGTGATGAATTACAATCATTGTTAACTTCCGAACATTACCACAGCGTTTCCTCTTGATTCCTTTAATCTGTTTAAAATGGTGCAGTTAGGAAATATTTAGAGGAATATGGGCCTAAAACATGCAGGTGGGACTAGGATCGATGGGGCATCTTGTTCGGTATGGGCAAATTGGGTCGAAGGGCTTGTTTCTATGCTGTATGACTTATTTTTGTAAATATATATTTGTATATCCATATCATAAAAGTCCTCGGACACAATGGAAGTTAGATTACTCCATTTTCATAGTGTTTTAATTGGTAATTGTTAAGGTCCTTAATTAAATGTAGCAATTTAAACCATACCAAACAATAAATAGCGATATAACAATGACTACAAGTTAAATTATATATTAGGCGATTAATTTTGTTACATGTGGTTACATCTTTAATTTTGCTTATTCAAGTTTTTACCTGAACTTTTAATACATCCTGAACAGATCTGATCAGAGCAACTAACCCTAACCCTAGTGCTAGAACAGTACACGGCTTCAGACCCAGAAGGCAATTGTTTTCACTAATCCCACAAAAAGGGTAATTGGCTGAAGCCCCGTGCTGTTAAGAAGGTCTTCCAGCCTGGATGGCCTTTCCATAAACTAGGGTACAGTCCTGATTCTCCAACCGACCTCATTGCGGACATTGGACATTTTCTGAAACTGGTACGCTACAATGCTGAGAACTATATTCATTATATTGTATCTTTCTCTTCATTCTACCTATTGTATTTGGCTTGATTGTGTTCACGTGTAATATCTGATTTGATTGGATGGAATGCAAAATAATGCTTCTCACTGTACTTTGGTAGAGGTGGCAATAATAAACGTAACCCAGCCTTAAATTTTATTTTCTTGATTATTTTGGAAATCTCTTGATATTTATATAAATTATAATTTTGTAAATCTTCAAGATGGAGTGGGATTTTGCCTGGGTCTCATTATTTATTTATTTCCCCAGAATCCTGAATTTGTCTTCATGTTGAGCAGTAAAGCTGGCGGATGTGGCTTGAATTTAATTGGCGCAAACCGGTTGGTTATGTTTGATCCAGACTGGAATCCAGCTAATGATGATCAGGCAATGGCTCGTATATGGAGAGATGGACAGAAGAAGACATGCTACATTTACAGGCTTTTGTCGGTAAGGAGCTAATGATTTGTTATAGTTGCAGTTCTGATATTGTTAAAGTTTTAAATTGCTGTATCTAAATAATGAAGTGGGTGGATCAAATTGAAAACAGTTATCAGACCAAGTCTCAGTAAAATCAGTTGAGGGAAGTCTGAACAGCTTATGATGTATTTGAATATAGTTCTGTATAATCTTTGTTGCTTTATAAATGACATTTCCAAGACCATGTGTGGGCAGATGAGATTAGAATAATTTGACAGCATGATTAGTCGTGGGCCGAAGGGATTATTCCTGTTCTATGGAACTGAAAAATCCCAATCCATGTAAACAACATAATCAGAAAACAATAAATACCAAATCTGGAGCTGCAAAGACTTTATATACAAAACCATGGATTTTCAGGAGTAATTCAAAGGGCTTTTGTGAAATCTATTATTGTTTGGCAACAGGAGCAAAGTGGGATATGAAACATGTAGCCTATGTTTACATGCTCCGCCTATGGAAATGTCTTAAAAATGAACAGTTTTGCATGTTACCATGTAGAATATCCTGGGGTTGCAGTGACATTTACCAAGGCTCAGTTCTCTCTCTCTCTCTCATTAGTACGCTCATCTCTTCAGGCTTCCATTCATCATTGGTCCCATGTTTGATGACTTAGATTAACGCATCTGAGTTTGAATCATTTTATTTTCTTGCACTTTAATGGTAAAGGGCTTGACCCTGCCATCTTACACTTCCTTGGCGTTACATCTAAAAACGGCTTTAATTCATTATTATGGCATTAATGTCTTCTTGGAGAGATTTTGTACTTGGCTAAATATTTGTGTGGGATGTTATAGTACCCATAGGTAACTATGTCCTATAATGTTTCAGACGGGAACAATCGAGGAGAAGATTTTCCAGCGCCAAACTCACAAGAAGGCACTAAGTAGCTGTGTAGTTGATGAGGAACAAGATGTTGAACGGCACTTCTCTCTTGGAGAGCTCAAGGAGCTCTTTACCCTAAATGAGAATACAGCAAGTGATACACATGATAGGTAACAATTATAACTGGATCAATTTTGCAGCCATTTTTAAGTCTGTAACCTCACGGAAGCATGGTGTCTGGAGCTCACTGTTTTGTTGCCATCTCTTCCTTCTACAGGTTGAAATGTCATCGATGTGTGAATGGTCACCAGGTGCGCCCTCCTCCTGAAGACTCAGATTGTACATCGGATCTTTCTCGGTGGAATCACTGTGCAAATAAACGTGGACTGCGAGATACGGTCATTCAATCTGCCTGGGATGCTGCCGTCTCCTTTGTGTTTCATCACCATTCCCATGAGGAACAACGTGGAGTTATCTGAGATACCACAATGCTTATGCAAACTTTTGCAAAGACACACGTTAACAGTGCCTGAAGCGCATTATTTGCCTTTATGAAAAGTGACTGGATTCTTAGTTCAATAATATGCCATCAATGGTGTCTCTGAACTTTGAGGAATCTGAATAAGGATCAGCTCGCTACCTAGTCCACTGTGACTTCATTTATTTGAATATGACATTCTGCTGCCTTGTACACATGGTTAAAAATATTCAACACTATCCTTTAGAAGTGCTCAAATGGTGTATAAATTATGGCATTTCCTATCTATTGTCATGGGAGTGACAGCACAGCATATTATGTAACGATATTTTTTTACGATATATTCAGTGAATAGGTAAGGGCTTGTTCTAAACTATATTTTGCAAAAGGTATTGAAGAGTTGTAAGTTATGCAGATGAATCGATACTGTTGAAATGCTAATATAATATTTCATGTTCAAACTGAGGAATAACTGATTTAAAATTCATAGCTTAGTGTATCAATACCATCTTCTCTTATCTTTGGTGCACTAAAAGTTTACAATTTCAAGGATTGGAGACACATTGTCAGCAAACATTTAAGTACTGCTTGACAATTAGTTAACTCACTGATCATTGGGCACATCGGTATTAACTATTTCCCACTCGATATTCTCTGCAGATGTAATATGGTATGTTTGACTCCATTCAAACAACCATGAATCTGCTCTCAGTTGAAATACCACTGCTTGCTTAATAAATTATGGCTATAATTTATGGAAGTCAGTGCTACAACACCTAATGACTTCTGATCTCATCAACTGTCTGCACTTTTAAGTTACCAGAAGAATCCCCTGGATGGAAATTCTCCTTAACCCAGATTACTGTCCTCCATCAAATCCACAATGTGATCTGTGGTAACAGATGTACCGTACTGAGACAACAAAAAATAGATTTTTTTTTGTTTGAATGGAAATCATGGCTGAAACCAGTTTTGTTTAAATTTGTTTTAAAGTTAGAAGGAACAGTAAATTTCAGAGGTGGAATGTATGTGGAATGAACATTGACTTTTTAGCAAAATGGAAATTCTTTGCCACTGAACTTTATTATGAAACATTATTACAATACTTCATTTAATAATTCATTGCTTCAAATTACATTATCTTTATAAAACCAGGTAATGTTAAGGCATGAAAAATTAAGTAACTCAAGATCAGATTTGGTACATCAAGGCTTACTGTACCATCCTTAAAAAAAAAAATGTACTTCTAAATAAATATTGCCGTTAGTACAAAGTACTCTGAAAACTTGGAGGAAGAAACCCCATAATTGTCTGTTGTCCAAAATACATCTCAAATCGTTTCAAGAGTTACATTGGAGTGACTTGGATTTCATGTCCATTTTTTAAAAACTGTTTTCCAATAAAGTAGACATAGCTTTGGTCATAAAACAACAAATCCATTTGAACAAGAGTACAGAAAAAATACAATATTGGAAATATTTACATTACACTGGAATAATCAGCAAGTGCTTGTAATGGGTCAGTAAGATACTGTTCTGTGATTACATGACATTTGTTTTTGAAGAGTTCAATTGCCTCTTTGGTAAGTGCAGGATCTCTGAAGAATAAGTTCTCACTTACGTTCAGTTCTTTCAGCTTTAGCCGGCCAGGCCGTTCCAAGTCAGCTTTCGTAAGGATCATTGCAAACTCAAGTAGTCCATCCCCACGAATACAATTTGCACTAAAACAAAATTATATGGTATAAAATTTGATTTAAATTAAGATTGTACATTAAGTTGTTTATTACAACTTACAACTGATGCATTCGTAATATTAAACTTATCTTTGTGTCAAACAAATTTGCATTTTTATCTCAATGTAATCTCTTAGTTGCATCATAACCATCTTATGATTTCTTCTGTTTTGCAACTCTACTGCTACAGTGATGTAATGGATGTCTTTGTATGCCTAAAGGAGGATTTAACCTCCTTGGTCTAATGAGATTTTTGGTTCCCTGGCTAACATGGGAGGCAGAGAGGAGATTGCTGGATCCCTGGCAGATGTTTTAAATCTTTGCTGTCCACAGGTTAGGAGCTGAACAATAGGAGGACAGTAAATAAGGTACCTTTATTTAAGAAGGGCAGCAAGGAGAAGCCAGGTAATTACAGGCTAGTTAATCTAACAATAATGGTAGATAAGTCAGTGGATAAAATGAGGGACAGGATTAATATTCTTGGCAAGTCATGGATTGATCAGGGACATT
This sequence comes from Okamejei kenojei, assembly GCA_035221665.1. NCBI lineage: Eukaryota > Metazoa > Chordata > Chondrichthyes > Rajiformes > Rajidae > Okamejei > Okamejei kenojei. The sequence continues at coordinate 59,588,035 of CM069140.1, read as the reverse complement.
CAGTATTGGTGAAAAAGCCTATCTGACTGAGCAGTTTTAGAAGTTGTAACAATATGTTCAGTTAATGTAGTCCACAAGAACTTCAATAAAGGTTTCAACAAAGGTTCATCCAAAAAGTTGAAGATCAAGGGCAAATTGGATAAACATTTTTTTAAGTCAGTGGAAAGAGGGAAGGGTGGAGTGATACTTTTGTGGTTAGAAGCCTGGTACACCACAAGGATCTGTGCTGGCATGCTTTCCCTTGTATACATAAATGAACTATGTGTGAATGTACAGTGCCCTCCATAATGTTTGGGACAAAGACCAATCATATTTATTTGCCTCTGTACTCCACAATTTGAGATTTGTAGACACATCCTATCGGCTCACGTGCCTCAAAACTCATTGACCGGCGGCTCATTCTACAGCAAGACAATGATCCCAAACATACTGCTAAAGCAACAAAGGAGTTTTTCAAAGCTAAAAATTGGTAAATTCTTGTGGCCAAATAAATCTCCCAATCTGAATGCAACTGAGCATGCCTTTTATAAGCTGAAGAGAAAACCGAAGTGGACTAGCCCCCAAATCAAGCATAAGCTAAAGATAGCTGCAAAATAGGCCTGGCAGAGCATCACCAGAGAAAACACCCAGCAACTGGTGATGTCCATGAATCGCAGACTTCAAGCAGTCATTGCATGCAAAGGACATGCAATAAAATACTAAACATGACTACTTTTATTTACATGACATTGCTGCGACCCAAACATTATGGTGCCCTGAAATGGGGGTGACTATGTATAAACACTGCTGTAATTTCTACATGGTGAAACAAAAATGTATAAAAATGGCCTTTATTAAAATCTGGCAATGTGCACTATAGCCACATGTGATTTTATTGTGGAGTACAGAGGCAAATAAATAAATGATGGGTCTTTGTCCCAAACATTATGGAGGGCACTGTAAGTGGTATGATTAAGTATACAGATTACATTAAAATTGATGGAATATAGATGAGAAGCATAGTCTGGGCCACGGGAAAAATATTAATCAGCTGGAAAATTGAACGAAGAAATGGCAGATGGAATATAATCCTAATTAAGAACAGGATCAGAGGTCCCTTAGTGTATAAGTCTAGAGATCCCAAAAAATAGCAGCAGAGCTAGAGATGCTGCAGAAGGCATATGTGGTGCCTCATGCAGGCATTCATTAGCCAAGGCATAGAATACAAGAAAATCAAAAATATAAACTGCAGGTGATGAAAATCTGAAATAAAGACAAATGTTAAAAGAGAAATGGGTCTGGCAGCATTAATGAGAAGAGAAACCTAACATTAAGTCCAGAATATTTAATTATCTGAGAAAGAGAGAACAAGTGAGATCTAATAATCTCCCTATCAGAGATATTCCTTTCTTCCACCCATCCATTTATCTTACCTTTGCTACCTGAACTAACACATTTTCTCACTTGTGGAAGCAAGGAACTGCAGATGGAGGTTTAGCAAAAGGACACAAAATGCTGGAGTAACTCAGCAGGTCAGTCAGCATATCTGGAGAACATGGATAGATGATGTTGCAGGTCGGGACCCTTTTTCAGACAGAAGAAGAGTCCCAATCCAAAATGTTTACATATCCATGTCATCCAGAGATGCTGCCTGCCCCATTGAGTTACTCCAGCATTTTGTGATGTTTTGTTTCCTAGTTCTGATGAAGGATCACAGACTCAAAATGTTGTTTCTTTTATCACAGATGTTGCCTCACCTGTTGAGTATTTCCAACATTTTCAGTTTTTATCAGAGTGCAAGAGGGTAGGCATAATGATACAACCCTATAAAAATTCAGTATAGTGCACAACTGGAATATTTCATGCAGTTCTGATTGGCACACTACAAGAAGGACGTAATTGCTTTGGAGAGCGTGCAAAGGAGATTTGAAAAGACATTGCGTGGATTTAAATGTTTTATTTGTGGGGTGTGAGCATAGGGCATATTTGTTTTCCTCTGACCAGAGGAGGCAGAGAGAAAATATGTATACTACAGAGGGCATAGATAGCATGAATAGTAGGAATATTTTCCTCATTACAGAAGCAACTATAACCAGAAGGCACAGCCTAGGTGTACGGTGCAAAAGGTTTATGGGAATCGAAAGGTTAGAATTTCTTTCTGAGAGGGAGGTTGCTAGTTTGAACACACTACTTGAGGCTGGTACTCAAGATTACTTTATCATCATACACCAAAATGGAACAATGAAATTCTCACTTCCAGCATGCACAATAGGTTTGTAAACACAATATTCAAAAGATAATATAAATAAACATTTTAAAAAGTTCAATAAGTACAAAAAACAAATATATAACCTCAAAAAGTAAAATAAAGGCTTAAGTCCCTAGTGCAACCAAGGCAGTTCATAGTGTTCAATGGTCATTGGGATAGCACAGCATTTAAAAAAAAAATCCAGTCAAGCACTTGAATTTCGCAGGACCTGTTCCAGTACATCGAGCAAGCGGGCTAACCAGACTTTGGATTTTGAATATTGGTGGCTCCTGCGTGTGTAATATATACAAAAAGAACTTGCAAGAATATATGCAAGAAGCAGTTGCACGTGATAAATAAAGCACTACTGAACTAGTAATTGTGTCAAACTGGGGAAGCTGGAACTGGAATGAAAAAATTAAAAAATTGATTACCTCACGTTCAGGCAGGAGATACAAGACAAAGAATCCTCAGTAAAGAGCTTTGACAGTGACAGCAGACCTTTGTTTCCTAATTACAAAAAGAATCATAATGTGTTATACATTTATGAATTGTTTCAACTTTTGCCCTTTAAATGATACATTTCTACATTGACACAAGATATATCCACAGACTCGGAGAATTGGGAAAATATTGATAAAACAAGATTATCCCACCAAAAAATAAACAAAGCTCAATTGCATTTAATGATAGTTGAACATCTCAGTCATTGGGTTGGGAAGGTCTAAGCACTCCACTTCTGGAATGTAATAACATTTTCCCCAATAGCTGTAAGAGTAAAAGAATGCACCAACCCAATCGATTTGCAGGCAGAGACAAGGATTTGAGGGATTGATTTTGTTTTAGAGCAGTGACAATTTCAGACACTGTTTCAATGTGGTTTTCAAACAGATGGCAGTTATCCATAGTTAAACCTGTGAACAAGAAAACAAAAGAAGTTTAGCTTTAGGCTTATGTTGAGGAATCATACTGCTTTTCAATTTTGAAATAATTAATATATAAAGGAAAAAGACTTGCACTAATATGCACCTATCATAATCTCAAGGTACTCCAAACTTTTAAAAGAGAGTGTGCAGATAAATAGATAGGATGGGTTTGGAGACTTGCCTCAATTGGATGGGTCAAATTGAGGCAAGTGGAACAAGCCCAATATGCCAACTTGCTCAGCATCGACAAGGATTTCAAAATGCCTTAAAGGTGGAGAATGTTTTTGAAATATGGGTCAAAGGAGAACATACAAACGACACACACAGCACCTGAGGTCAGGAACGAACCCAGGACTCTGGTGCTGTGACGCAGCATTTTTACCAGCTTCACCGTGCCACCATTATTCAGTATTCATCATTTCAGATTAGTATGACACTATTTTAAAATGTGGTCACTCGTTACTGACATATTCTTTACACTATAAAAATGATACATCATCATTGCTTTTTCTCACCTTTGAGAGGTGCACTGCGCAGAAGATCTAAAACGTCCTTAAAGCAAACAGCAAGGTTAACATCTTGTATGGTGATCCATTCTAATGAAGGGAGAGAGACTAGGACCAAAAGTATACATTATTAGGTTATATATTGCTTTACAAATGAAGACAACATTTGACATGGGGGTTTTACACTCACAGATCAGCAGACCTGCTCTTTTTGAATGCTTTCGGCAATAAAATAACAGTGAGAACCTGGAAACCTGTTTGAGTTTCAAACAATTGAACATACCAGGTAATAGGAGTGTGAGATTAGCAAACGGCACATTCACACGTTTCATTATCAATGTATACACATGGGGTTACATTCTGTAAAAGAGACTGACTGCTCCACATAATGTTCTTTTATTTTCATGGGGGCAAATCGCAAATTTGTGATTGTGGTTAAGATACAAGAGTCTTGACCCAAATCATCACCTATGCTTCCTAACCTGATGAGTTACTCCAGCACTGTGTGCTCTAAGCAAATGAGTAATGTTTATTTCAAAGTGAGATATACACACGCAATACATGCCGACAATAACATATTCTTTAAAATACTTTTCACAAACTTCAAGGCACATTACCACGCACATGTAGCTGCATGCAGCAATTTGCCAAGTTCATCAGGTGGATTCAATGATGCCTTGTGCAGATTTAGGTATTTAAGGACTTTCAATTCCTTTAAAACTGTCAGCAGCATGTCAACCTGTAGCGGCATGTTTGTACAACTCAGACTCAAATTCTCCAGGCAGCTACCTGCAGTAACAGAAATGAACAATTAGAAAACATGTCAAAGAAAACATCCAAATCCTTGTCTTGCTAATTAGAAGTTAAAGAATAGTTTTATAATGCTAACGCTCATGTCCAGAGTTAACTGATGTGCTATCGCCATTAAACTATACGATTATAAAATAAAAATTAGCTGGAATTGTTCAGTGCATAAACGTACTCCATTATATAATGACTGATCTAACCATAACCTAAACTCTGCATTTCCTCCTCCCTGAAGTATCATTTGCTTATCATGAATCTTCCTACCACCATCTTAAAAAATATTCAAAACCCTGTTTCAACTACCTTTTGATAAAAAGAGTTTCAAAGACTCATCACCCCGAAAGATAAAACATGTATAGTCTAATTCTAGTTTCTCTCATAAGAGGAAACTCCTCTCGACATCTACGATTTATAGGATCAATTTAGGATTTGAATGTTTCAATCAAGTCGTCATTAACTCTTCAAAACTTCAGAGGGTATAAGCCAAGTCTTATCAGTCTTTCTCAAAATACAACCTGTCCATTCCAGGTCCGTTAATCTCTTCTGCCTTCATCCAATAGAGAGCTTTTTTCTCCTTTTCTTCTCTGTAATAGACTATCACTGTTTTCTAAATTAATCGAGAGATTGATGTGTTCCTCTTTTCCTTCCCAGTTGACACTGCTGCTACTGTAGGCAATCTTCTGAACCCCAAATACTATTTCACAATGAGCTTTTGGGACAAGCGGAAAGACCATAGCTTTCTCCCAACCATCCTTACATTAATATGAAGCAAATTAATACAATGAAAATTTATTACCAACCTCTTATTTCTGGAGTACCCGTCAACAACTTCTTTTCCAATGATTCACTTTGGATTTCCAGCAGGAATCCCAAATGGAATGTTTGAAGGCGGGGGAAGATGCCAATTATGATTTTAATAAGTTTTACTAGGGGAAGGTGTAAGATATCATCTTTTAATACTAGAGTGGAAAGACAACTGCTGCGACAAGAAAGTACGTAGAGCCCCTTAAGGACCAGAAAAATGGCAGGACCCAGGCCTAGAAGAAAAGAAAACAACAAAATGTAGCTACGGGATCCTTTTAAGAGTTTGTAGTATGTATATAAACATAAATGTGATTATTGCATTTTTTTGTGAACCTGTGACTGAATCAACCCCAATCTGTCATAAGGTTACAAGGTTGATTGAGCCCTCCTTGCAGATGAATTACTTGACTCATTAGAGGAATGGTTAAGAACTAAAATTATGTTGATGTCCATTCCTCAAATACACTAGGTTTACTAAAACAGCAACATTACTTGATGAGATTACATGAAAATAAATATTGCTCTAAATTAAAGTGAAAAATAGACACAGCAATATTCAAACACTAATTTGATAGCATTTCTAACAAGATAAAAAGTACATAAGTACATGGCAAAACAAATGCTTTTTGTTAATCTGTTGGTGAAACTTTCAGTGGTGTTCAAAACTTTAAATACCTGATTTTTTTGGACGCAAGGGTTAGGGAGAGAAGGTGTTAAAAAGTCTTTGGTGTAGTGAAGATTGCACTTACAAACCAAAAATTAAAACTTTTAGTGGTTTTCTCAGATGCATCATGCACCTAAATAAAGATACTTAATCAGGGTCAAGTTTTCTGCTTCTCCCATCTGAAACGTAGGAGTTCCAAATCATGTAATGCTTTTATTTCTTAATAAATCTTGCAAACTAACCATTGTACTCCAAGACCAGTTTCTGGAGGGAAACCCATGAACTGAGCAACTTGGATAGCATCACGGCAGATTTGTAGGACAATGCGACTGACGTAATTTCCAGCACCGATACACTCCTCGCAAACAGTTCAGGACAAGAAGAAAACGTTGTGTCAGCTTGCTCTTCCTCAGTAAGAGCATCATCGCTCAGTTCTTCTAATAGGCTGTCATTGTTTTCATCAGTGTCTGATGTATTTTGAACAGATTTTGTTTTACTTTTACCAATCATAAATATATAGTCATAGATGTCCCCTTGTTTCTCAATCTCTTCAGATAACCTTTGATTTGTCTTTGATTTTTCTTCTGACTTGAAGTTACATACATCAGTGAGTCGTGGCTTCTTACACATTCTATTATAAGCATAGTATGGATTCATATCTTCTGATGAACAAGTGCTTGGATGGCAAACATACGATTCATCTAAAGTTCTGCTGTGTGCATTTGTTCCAAATTCACCAAACACCATCCTTGGACATCCTAGCTCTTCTGAAAAGGCAACTTCTTCCACAATAGCAGCATTGTGCTTCTGAAAACCATTTGCACATTTATGAGACACCAGCCTTTCGGAAGTCCTTGCGGCAGCATGGGGAGACCGTTGGCTCCATAAAGGTCCTGCTGTTAGCTTCATGAGAACAGCTTGTTATTTCTTCAGAAGCACTGTGATGTTGTTCAGAATACTCCATTTCTTTCATAACTCCGCCAGGTGCAGAATACAACTGCCCTTTAATATTCTGCTGCTCGCTACAACAATTGCTTTCACAAGTCTTGTTGGAAAGATAAGTTGGTTCAAACAGATCATGGCTTGAATAAGAATGCGGTTCTGCCGAAGCTCTGCCATTGCCTTCCGAAAAAAGCTTCATATCAAAAACAACACTGCGTGCATCACGACTGCTCAATGGATTCTGCATCCTGAGACAGGATTTGCACTTTTTTGCACGAATCTTACGTGTACTACAATTACTAGCCTCAGATACTATTCCAAGTTCTCCACATGATATTTCTTCACAGGTTGCATGATACGTACTGGGAGATATCAGATCATCAGAAGTCACGCCGACAGTTGCAGACATAACTGTCTTACCTGCATTGTCATCAGCAGTGGTGAATCTCCTATCAGCCTCCTGCTGGCAACAATCCAATATATTTTTCTGAACTGTTGAGTCCCTTGCTTTAATGCTCATCTTTAATCTATCCGCATCACAACATTCATTACAATGAGATTCCTTCTTTCCTGCATGCCACAGTCCTGCACTTGTCCGTAGTAGGAGGGCCAATAATTCAGGGTGGGGCTCATTCCAATGTGACAGTGCCACCTCCTTCACAACTCCATGGTGAATGAGACCATGAAGCAACGTTAAGAGCGAATCTTGCAATGTTTGATCCACAGAACGTAAATGTTGAAACACCAGTTTGTGCACGGTGCTCGTTAAACGGCTACAAATAGTTGGATCATCAGCCAGTTCTTTCACTCCTTGAAGCTTGTTGCGAATTACAAGTTTGCTAACATGTCGAGAAGCGAGAATTAACGCAGAAGAACGAGAATTATTTAGTTGCCTGTCGCTCAAAATATCCAATGTTCCCCAAAGAACACCATGAAAGAATGTTTGCAAAAACTTTTTCCTCCAGTTAATAGGTTCCTGTAGTAATGAAGGAAAGGCAGGTTAAAACACAGAAGCAATATCACACTGTGACATTTACAAAATTATCTTACACATTTGTGAGAACCACCTTTAATATCATCTATATTACTAAAAGTCTGATCTTGACCACTTCCTGTTGTTCTGTATATTGATTTTAGAAAAAGCGCTGCCACTTATGGCTGTGATTTTTGGCCATCTTACTCAGAGTCCCCCTCCGCAGCGCAAGAGGATTTTTCCCATTGATGAAAAATAAAAGTTATTAGTGTTTGAAAAATGTTGATATTCTCTCTCCTGAAGGCCACGCCCCTTCCGAGGGGCTATAAAACCCGGAAGTGTCGAGTGCCTTAGTCAGTCTCTGCAAGATGGGGGAGTGAGAGGGTCACGTCGCTCAGTTTGAGCTGTGAATAACACTGAACACATGTCTACTAAACTGTGAGTGTGGCTTTACTGACCTTGAGTACCCTTAATGTGATTTGTAAATGAAAATCTGGTTGGTTTGAAATAAAGTACAGCAAATGGTTGTTGGTGGTGGTTGGATTGAAATAATGCACAGCAAATGGTGGGTGGTGGTGGTTGGTTTAAAATAAAGCATAGCAAATGGTTAAAAGTCTAAACTTGACAAATGCATTGTATATTGATTTTAGATAAAACGCTACCACTTACGGCTGTGATTTTTGGCCATCTTACTCAGTCCCCCTCCGCTCATCAGGTGCAGAGGATTCTTCCCATCAATGAAAAATAAAAGTGCTATTAGTGTTTAAAAATATTGAGACTCTCTCTCCTGTCAATCACGCCATGAAGGCCACGCCCCTTCCGGTGGGAGGGGGGAGGGATTATAAAACCCGACAGTGTGGGTGTGGCTCAGTCTCTGCAAGATGGGGGGAGAGCTCACGACTCTCTGAAATGGGGTCACGAGCTGTGAATCAACTGAACACACTGAATGTCTTCTGAACTGTGAGTGTGGTGTTTTGTGTATTTTTATGGTGGTTTCACCCTGCTTGGTATGAAACTGCACTTGAATTTGGTGGCCTTGCACCCTGTTGAAATTGTGTGAAACTGCACTTGAATTTGGTTGTCTTGCACCCTGCTTGAAGTGGTATGAAACTGCACTTGAGTTTAGTGGCCTTGCACCCTGCTTGAAGTGGTAGGAAACTGCACCAGAACTTGGTGGCCTTGCACCCTGCTTGAAATGGAATTTCAAGGAATAGCCGCGAGTCAACTGCCAGCCCATCAACCGTGAGTGAGCTGCCAGCACATCAGGCTTGAGTGACTGAGCTGCTACCCCAAGAATCCATTTGGCCCACAATGTCCATACAAGCCCTCTGGAAACCAGTCCCTTCAGCTCGCAGCACCCATACTAGCGCTCCAGAAAGCCCCCCCCACTGACCACCAAAATTGGAATTGGTGGCGAGGTGGAATATTGCGTTAGGGGACCAGCCCTCCAACGGATCCCACTTAGTCTAGTTACTTTCTGTATTCTTCACCAGCAACAAGATAAATGCCCACAACAATCCTATTGAGAATTGCACAACAAAACATCCTTTCATCATCTGTGGGAGAACTAAACTTTTTGTTCACCAAGTGGATCTCGATCAAGGTTTTTACACTCCAAGGAAACAGCTCAAGTCAGTTAACTTTCAAAGCACCATGAGCACAAACTATAAGATACAAGAAATCTATATGGACTCATGTTACTGTTTGCCAATATTAACAACTTCAGGCTAAGATATACATTACCCCAAAACAGCTCCATTTGCATCAAATGATTAATAGGCCCATAAGCACACTTTCATATAAGGTCAACTAGCAACAAATATGGATCATTTTTAATGTTTCTTTTGGCATATACATTTACCATTACACAGCTAGGCGAGGCCCTAGTAAGAAACTAAATTATTATTTTTTAAAATATTTAAATTCTACAACTTCAGGTAACTTGCTTTTGGTCTGTATCATTTGGCCATTGGTGACCGGTTCAACTGGTCTGTCTTTTTCCCCCTTTTTTTCTTCCTCTGCAAGTGGAGGACATGCCCAACCTGACTCCCTTGGTACGTCCCCCTACTCTGCATTTTGTCTATATTCTCACTTTCTAACTGCTCCCATTCATTCACTGACCAGAAAACCTTATTTGCAAGGTATCTCTATAGGCACCCTAGTATTACCCTATGAGAGACATTCGAACACCCCCCCCCCCCCCCCCACCAGCCTAATAACTTCTACTTGCCTCCTTTCCAGTTCCAACAAAATGTCTCCAACCCAAAACGTTAATTCTGTAATTCTTCCTACAGATGTGGTGTGATCTGCTGAGCGGAGTAGTTCAAGTATTTTCTGTCTTTATTTCCTTGTTTTAAATAATGTTTTGTTGCTTTACATTCTGGTGATTGCAAAATAATATCCTGCTAGGGGTTTATAAAACAATTTGTGCTGTAGCCTTTTTTTTTTTAATTTACAAAATTTGCAACAAGATTAGCCGTCAAAATATTAACATTTGCACAGAATTTGCATAAAAATTACAAAAGGGATCCAGAGTGGATAAACTTACTGTCTTAGCTTTAGGATTTGTTCCTATCACGTCTTTCCAAATCTGATGCCAAAAAGCTTGAGTAGAAATACCTTGAACACACAAAAAATGAATTCAGTACAAAATATTAATATGGGAAGTTGGAGTATAACTAGTCCACAGCGGTTGATTGCAGGACTAGATTGCAACAAAGAACTAGAACCCCAAAACGGAGGGGGAAAGAGTAGAAAACAGACATGCATATGTGTTGACAATATATAATAGAAAGAATATGAGTATTCAATAATTTTTTTAAACCTTTAGTAGCATCAGAGTTGTACAACATGGAACCACCTACCCCTTACCCCGACCCTCTTCCTCACATTTTTTCCCTTCCCACTCTCCTGTCCCCACCCACCTATATTTCTTCCTCTAGTTTCACAATTCACACCTCTTGTACCCATATCTTACACTTTTCATCCCTTCATCCTTATTCAACCTTCTACCTATCAAAAATGCCCCTCGCCCATGCACACACACCACCACAATCAGTCTGAAGAAGGGTCTCAGACCAACAACTAATCCATGCCAACTAAGATGCTTATTTATATCCTATATACCTACATTTGACTCGTATCCCTCTAAATTTTTCCTATCCATGTACCCATCCAAATGCATTTTCAACATTTTAATTGTACCTACCTGAACGATCCTATCAACAACCAGAGAGCAGTCTTTAATCGGACTTCACCTTGCACTAAATTCTATTCTATTTATGATGTATCTGTACACTGTGGATGGCTCAATTGTCATCATGTATAGTCTTTCCGCTACCTTGTTAGCATGCAACTAAACGTTTTGCACTGTACCTCAGTACACGTCACATTAAACTAAACTAAATCTCTACTACCTCTTCTGGCAGCTTGCTTCATGTACACTCCACCCTCTGTGTGAAAAATATGCCCTTCAGACCACCTTTAAATCTACGCTTCTAGTTTTAGGCTCCCTTGAAAGAGCCAATAGTCATATCTAAAATGGATTCGTTCTTCTACAAAAGCATGGACTAGTAAAACAAAAGAATGGCTCGGTGCCAAGTCTGAATTACATTGTAAATTATATGGAACACAATATGGAGGACAGGTTGTCTTTTCAATAAAGACATTAAGATGGCAGCCTGCAGTAATAACATGTGCTTCTTTTCAAGGCCATAAAGAAGTCAAGATTGTAAAAAAAAAGCTGACGCTCCAGAGATAAGTAATAACTTGTTATTGGATGAGCTTGATTTGGACCCAGCTTTCCTATAAAGGCTACAGAATCTTTCAGTCATGCCATATTCAGACTTGGTAGGAGTGTTTTACTGATAAGAAAAATGTATAATTGTGCTAACTCGCCTTTGTTCTGAGAGTGGAAGCCCGAGATGCACTGAGCAACGTTTGTGCTCTTTGTAGATCTATTGCCACTCCTGTCTGACGAATCAATTAAAGATTGCCACGGTTTGACCTTTAACAGTTTTTGTTGCTATCTGCTTTTAAGAAACAAACTTTGATACCCTCACCCTGAGAAAAAGATTGTGAATATCTATCCCTAATGATACTCCAATTTTGAGAATAATTCAATTATCAAAATTCTACAATTTCTCCAAAGGACGGTTTAAAAAACGTAGAACTTTAACCTTACCTTTCCTTACCGCGACCTCTTCGATCCTCTCCAGGTCATAAATGTTAAGAAATTGCAGCAACTCTTGAAAGACCACAGCTGGCAAATCTACGTGAGAAATATAAGATTGAAAATGATTATGGGTATCAAGGAATCACCTACAAATATTTCCCTTTTCTATGTCTTCACAGTTTCTTCTCCAGTCTCCCATGGATCTATACTTGGTTCTCTACTGTTGCTAATTCTCATGTTTCTCCTCAGCATCATCCAAAAACTACAAGTACAGTGGCATCATCCACCATTCTTTCCTGCCACTTTCTGTATAGACCGCCAGAAATGTCCAAAAGGTGCAGAAACCGCTTCCAATTAAAGAACGGCAAGACAAAAACCACTGTTTACTTTCTCCACCACAAAATCTATTTCCTAATCACTGACTACATTTCTCTGCAACAGGGCACAATTCAATCTCACATTTCCCACCAAGACGAGTATTCATGTTCATGGCATCGATAAAGCACTATCACCCGACTCCTGGTCTGTCTCAGTCAGTTACCACTGAATCACTCATTTATACTTTTAATACTACTGGACCAAACTATTCCAATAGTCTCTCAATGGTCATATTATATTTTTCTAACCTCCAGGAACGTTAGCCATTCCAAAACTTTGAAACTTGTATGCTGAAATACTAACATTTATGAAGTCATATCGAGCAGTCACCTCCACTAAATTGCACCAATGAACTAAGATTTGGTGACCAAGAGACAAAGCGTGGAATCGAAGACCGTTTTGCTGAATATTTGAACTCTGTCTGCCAAGACCTGCTGGATTTCCCAGTTGCTAACCATTTTATCTTCCTCATTACCATACTGACCTTTCTGTCCTGGATCTCCACCATTGCCATAGCGAGGCCACATGCAAACTGGAGATATAGCATCTCATATTCTGCTTGGGTACCATCAAACAGTATAAACATTGAATTCTTCAAATGTAGGTAACTAGTGAACACACCTCACCCACACTTTTTTGTTTACTCTCTCATCCCTGTGGCTCATCTGGATGCACACCAATTTCTCCCGCCATCACACCTCCCACCCCATCTACCCCTCTCATTTTCATGGATCTTTTCTCCTTAAGCCTTTTGTCTTATTTTCATCTCTGGCCTTTGGCCACTCATCTGCCAGTCAAAACCCTCACCTGTATCCACATTACTTGCCAGGTGTAATGGTAATTTCTGTTTTTTTCCAGTGTCTTCTTTCCCATTGCCATTACTACACAGGTAAGTAGGAATGATCTTACGCAGACCAAAAAGAACAGACCTTCCAGTCATTATTGGTTATTTATTGAAGTAGTTGTACAAACACAGAGATGAACATACCAGGTTCTCATTATTCCCATACAAGTTGTAGCTTTCCTGATCTGGTGAGAACTGTGTACTCTTCACCTCCTGTACCTGGTCTGAATCACTCCCTGTCCCCTAAGCCCATAGGTTACACCCTCTATGCATCAAATGACCACAACCAAAGTGTCCAAAATAATACTGCTAGAAATATTTAGACAAAATAGTAGCTAGCCTAAACATAAATGGCTCCTACACAAGGTTTTGTCCCACTCACCTCTTTTCCAGCTTTCAACCACATTCAACAATTAGTCTGAAGAAGGGTCCCAACCCAAAACATCACGAGCACATGGCTCTGGAGATGCTGCCTAATCCAGCACTTTTTTTGTAAACCAGCATCTGCAGTTTGTGTTAACTTTGATCTTGTCTTAATTATTAAATACTTTGATGCTCCCACTCATCATTGTCTCTGTAACACCCTCTACACATAAAATATAATGAGCTTTCCTCAGTTTTGGCCTCAAATAGCATGTGCCAATCTATGACTCAATGGCTCATTTGATCTGTCCTGGACCCAACACATTGATGCAATCACAAAGAGAGCTCATCAATGCCTCTACTTTCTAAGAAGATTGAGGACAATCAGTATGCTAGCAAATATTAACCGGTCAAAGGTAGAAAGTTGATTGGTTGCATCATAAAAGCATATTGACCTGGTTCGGCAACATTGAACAACACCTAGGAACAATACCTAGGAGTGGTAGACATTGCCCAGTCATTGATCTCTCCATCATTGACGAGATCTATATGTAAGGTTCACCTCAATAAGGCAACCAATATCAGACCCACATCACCATGGCTACGCTCTCATTTCACTATCACCACAACAAATATGATCTTCTATGGACGATGTCTTTGCTTGCACTACAAACTTCAGTTTTGTACTATTATGGTTATCTCGTATTAGTTATTCATTTATTGCATGATGGTTATTACACGATTATCTGTGTTATTGATTTTACGGATCTGTTAAGCTGCAGCAAGTAAGAATTTCACAGTTCCGTTGCTTACAATGACATATAACAATTGAATTGCTTAAACCACCGTGACAATAGAAGAGGAAGTGCTCGTCAATGGCGGCAGTGTTTATAAACCAATCGTATTACAAGTTTGTTTTTAACATTGTGATTTAGATTTGAATGTTTCTCGGAGCAAAGAAAACAAAAGAGTGAAGTCCACCTGCACCTTGCAGCGAAGAAGTTGCATGGGGTTCGGGCACGGTGCTGCAGTAATTATTACAGCTTCGTGTCTCTTACCACATATCCCCTGCTCCAGCCGGGACACGTTCTCACTGATGGTCCGAGCACAGAAGGTGAATAAAGAGAGCACCTCGCAACTCGTCTCTTCACAGCCACTCGACCCCATCATCTGCCGCCTGTAACCGGGGCTGTCGTTACCGCGCCGCCACCTTGATGAGGTCAACGTCAGGCCGACCTTCCTTGACTGGGCGCTGGGTCCAGCATCTCAATTGGTTCCGTCACTTGACATGGTATCAAGTTATAAAAGCGTCGGCAACTAAATACAGTGATCGGTGCAAATAAAAGTTGTATTTATAAGGTCATTTAATCTAGCAAAATGATTTCAAAGAGACATTTATTCTCTATTGTTTTTACTGTGCTCTAAATTAGTGTTTGGGGCGGAACTCTTTCCCCGAGACGCTGCCGCTGTGGTGCCGCGTTATGTGCGCGGAGCCGGACAAGATGGCAGCGGCCAGGGAGCTCTGGTCCTTCTCCAACCGGGTTCTGGCTGTCAGAACTCGCTGCCCTCTCCCTCTGGGGCTCGGTGTGGTTTCCAACCACCTACGCACTTTCTCCCTATCCGGTCGTTTAAACTGGGCCGAGAAGGAGCAAGATTTGCAGGCGAATCCCTTTTATAACAAGTACCAGAGTAAGATCCAGCAGCTGCGGAGGTGAGAGAAGCGACGCCCAGCCGGAATTTAAAATGAATCTCAGTCTATATCCAGGCTTGATTCCACTAATTATGATAGTACAATGACTAATGGTCATTGTCGTGGTCAAACTTGACCCCCTCTCTGAGCAGAGATAAAGGAAAGCAGAAGAATGCGACGGTGCCAGAAGTGAATCGTGACTCTCTTAAAACTATGGTAAATTAGCGAAATCTTTAAGAGAGTGTCAAAAGTGTTTATTTGCCATATGCATCGGGCATCAACCCGAGTAATTCTTACTTGTTGCAGCTTTCCAGGCACATTAGCTGCAACAACATTATAATTAACCTAGTCCAAAAAACAAAATATAACATAATCACAGTGGTGCAGAGTAGTAGTGGTTTGGTGTTGAGGTTGGGTTGTGACTAGCGTTATGCAGGGTGGTTCAAGAGTCATGAATACACTCTTCCATGCTGACCAAGATGCCACATATAAGCTTATGCTCCATTTGCTTATGTTTGGTCCATATCCCTCGCAAGAGCTTGATACTTGATAAGAAGAAGCTATTCTTGAACCTGGAAGTAAGTGTTCTCAGACTCCTATAACCTCCTTTCTGATGGGCGCAGCAAGAAGAGAGTGTGGTCAGGGTCCTTCTTTGATGATATCTGCTGCCTTCTTGACGTAGTGGTTCCTGTAAATCCATTTGATAGTGGGGAGATCAGTACCTGTGGAGCACACCACTTTTTTCAGCTTTCTCCCTTTTTGAGTGTTTGAATTTCTGAACTAGGCCAGGATGCCACCAGTCAGTATGATGTCCACCATACATTTATAAACATTAGATAGAGTATTCCGCTTAATGCCAGTTCTCCTCAAATTTTGAACTTGCAGCAAGGAAGAAACCCATTCATTCCATTGTCCTTGCTGAGTCTGTCCAAATATCCTTATCTCAGGGATCAGTACCAAATCTCTTCTGTATGCTCTCTTAAAATGTTATTACATTTGCTAAAATATGGTGCCCAGTCTTAAATTGGTATTCGCAGTTCTATTTAAATCAGTGTCTGATCAAGATTCTATTTGACTTCCATTCCCTTATACATTTTGTCTCTATTGATAAATACCATGATCCTGTATGCTTTTAACTGCTTTCTTAACATTCTGTGCCACATTAAATGATTTATGTATATATACTTTTAACTCTATTTATTCCCATACTCATTTGAGAATTGTGCACTGTGGTTTGTATTCCCTTTCCTTCTTTCTACTGAAATGTAATACTTGGTTCTTTTTATCAAATTTTCTCATGGAATGTGACTATGAACTCCAGCACAAGAATGTTGAGACATAAGAAAAAGGAGCTGGAGTAGATCAATCAGCCCCTTGAGTTTGTTCTGCCATTCAATAAAATCACGATGCATATTATACCGATTGCAGCAATTTGCATTTATATAGTTTATTGCCTCTTTAACATACTTCATAATAACATTAGGTTGGTTTTCCCCCTATTCCAGTTTTGATAGGTAGTTACATGGGTACACTGAGTTTATGATAGATAGAAGATGATTGACAGATAGAAGAAGACCTTGAAGATAGATAGAAGAGATTTGTTCAAACCCCTTCAAGGTATTTTACTTTATCTTTCATTTACAGAGTCTTAGAGTGATATAGTGTGGAAACAAACCTTCGGCCCAACTTGCCCACACTGCCCAACATGTCCCACCTGCATGCGTTTAGAAACATAGAAACATAGAAATTAGGTGCAGGAGCAGGCCATTCGGCCCTTCGAGCCTGCACCGCCATTCAATATGATCATGGCTGATCATCCAACTCGGTATCCTGTACCTGCCTTCTCTCCATACCCTCTGATCCCTTCAGCCACAAGGGCCACATCCAACTCCCTCTTAAATATGGCCAACAAACTGGCCTCAACTACCTTCTGTGGCAGAGAATTCCACAGATTTACCACTCTCTGTGTGAAAAACGATTTTCTCATCTCGGTCCTAAAAGACTTTCCCCTTATCCTTAAAATGTGACCCCTTGTCCTGGACTTCCCCAACATCGGGAACAATCTTCCTGCATCTAGCCTGTCCAACCCCCTTAAGAATTTTGTAAGTCTCAATGAGATCACCCCTCAATCTTCTAAATTCCAGCGAGTACAAGCCAAGTCTATCCAATCTTTCTTCATATGGAAGTCGTGCCATCCCAGGAATCAGTCTGGTGAACCTTCTCTGTACTCCCTCTATGGCAAGAATGTCTTTCCTCAGATTAGGAGACCAAAACTGTACGCAATACTCCAGGTGTGGCCTCACCAAGACCCTGTACAACTGCAGTAGAACCTTCCTGCTCTTGTACTCAAATCCTTTTGCTATGAATGCCAACATACCATTCGCTTTCTTCACAGCCTGCTGCACCTGCATGCCTACTTTCAATGACTGGTGTACCATGACACCCAGGTCTCACTGCATCTCCCCTTTTCCTAATCGGTCACCATTCAAATAATAGTCTACCTTCCTGTTTTTGCCACCAAAGTGGATAACCTCACATTTATCCACATTATACTGCATCTGCCATCCGTTTCCTCCCTTTTTAAAAAGTGGGGTTACATTAGCTACCCTCCAATCCTCAGGAACTACTCCAGAATCTAAAGAGTTTTGAAAAATTATCACTAAGGCATCTGCTATTTCTGGGACTACTTCCTTACGTACCCTGGGATGCAGCCTATCTGGCCCTGGGGATTTATCGGCCTTTAATCTATTCAATTTACCCAACACCACTTTCCGGCTAATCTGGATTTCACTCATTTCCTCCATCTCATTTGACCCGCAATCCCCTGCTATTTCCGGCAAATTATTTTTTAAATATATTTTTTATTATAGAAACATATTTATGAAAATTACAATGTTTTACATAAACGAAAATACATCATTATATACTTTCATAATATTAATAATATTGATATTATTACTAATATTAAAATTTAGGACTATATGCTTCTGTACGCTTTTTTAATTATTTTTTATAAAGTGGGAAAAGATAGAGATAAATAATGAAGAAAATATGAAAGCGAATGGAGTATTAATCATTAATCCGTCATTGGAGATATAGGCATGATTTATTATATATATTTCTTCATCCATTCTAATATTCAGGCCTCAGTCAAGCCCTCGTACCGAGCCGTTATGACTCTGTAAAAATTCAATTTATGGAGACCATATCCCTCTGAAGAGATCTAACCTGTCCATTAGGACAAGCCTCAATCTCTCCAGATGAAGAGTCTCCGACATTTCTGTATTCCACATTTTGATTGTAGGGGATGTAGGGCCTTTCCAAAATTTTAATATTAATTTTTTCCCAATTATTAACCCATAATCAATAAAAATTCTTTGATTTGTTGTTACTAATTGTCCTGTTTCCAGTATTCCTAGTATTATTAGCTTTGAATCAGGTATCAAAGTTATATTAACAACATTCGAAATTATCCTAAATATTTCAATCCAAAATTTTGTAATTTTTATACAGTTTGTAAATGAATGTGACAAATTGGCTTCTAAATGTTGACATTTATCACATATAGGAGATACTTTTGGGAACATATTATGTAATTTGGATTTTGAATAATATAGTCTATGTAATATTTTAAACTGTATAAGAGAGTGTTTAGCATTTAGCGAACAATGATGTATATGTTGTAAACTATCATCCCATACTTTTGGTCTAATAGTTTGGCATAATTCATTTTCCCAAGATTGTCTATGTATTTCTGTTGATGGAACATCACCTTCCAATAAGATGTTATATATATATGAAATCATTTTTTCTGTATTCGGATGTTTATTCAAACGTTCATCTAATATTTCTGTCTTTCTATTTCTGAGTTCTTGCGTATTTGCTTTAACATAATCTCTAATTTGTAAATATCTAAAGTAATCTTTAGAGTGTAGTCCATAAATTTGTTGTACGTCTTGAAATGAAAGGAAGGAGTTTTCCCTATAGAGATCACCGATCTTAATAATTCCATTATTTTTCCATTGTAAAAAAGCTTTATCCATCATTGAAGGTTTAAACGTAACATTATTTACAATGCTAAGAGATAGTGGTATAGATTTTAGTTTTAATGTTTTCTTTATTTGTTTCCAAATACGTATTCCACTTCCTATTATTGGGTTTTCACTATAAGTTTTCTTACCTAGATTAATATTAGCGAATATTATAGAACTAATTTCAAAAGGAGAACAATCTTCTTTTTCCATATTTAACCAAGTTGGTTGGTTATCTATTTCTTCTAACCAAAAATTAATATTTTTAATGTTAACTGCCCAATAATAAAACATAAAATTTGGTTGAGCTAGACCTCCATTTATTTTTGATTTACATAAATGTTTTTTATTCATTCTATGGCACTTATAATCCCAAATGAAGTTAGTGACTAAGGAGTCCACCTTTTTAAAGAAAATTTTTAGGGAGATATATCGGGATTGATTGGAAAAGGTATAATAATTGTGGAAGAAACACCATTTTTATTATATTAATTTTGCCTATCATTAAAATAGGTAAAGTATTCCAATATAAAATATTCTTATTTAATTTGTTCAATAATAATGGGAAATTAGCTTTAAATAATGAGTCAAATCTTTTTGTTACGAAAATTCCAAGATATTTAATTTTTTCATTTGTTATCTTAAAAGGGAATTGTTGTAATATGTGTAAATTGTTTACCATTATTGGCATAAGTTCACTTTTATTCCAGTTAATACTATATCCTGAATAGGATCCAAATTCAGTTATTAATTTTAACAAATTACGAATACTAGTTTCTGGTTTTGTGATGTAAAGTAGCACATCATCCGCATATAAAGAAATTTTATTTTTAGTGTCTCTAGTATCGTATCCATATATTTCCGGATGTGATCTCACCCTCAGAGCTAGTGGTTCTATTGCCAGTGCAAACAATAAAGGGGATAAAGGGCAACCTTGTCTACAACCTCGAGATAAATTGAATTTAGGTGATAACATTTGGTTTGTTATTATTCTAGCTGTCGGATTTGTATATAGCAATTTGATCCAGGTAATAAACTTTTCTCCCAATTTAAAAGCTTCCATAACCGAGAACAAATAAGGCCATTCCACTTGATCAAAGGCTTTCTCTGCATCTAACGAAATAACTACTAGATCTTTATTAATATCTCTTTTCGAGTATATAATATTGAATAACCGTCTCAAATTATATGAAGAATATCGTTTTGGTATAAATCCTGTTTGATCAGGGTGAACTAATTTATTAACAACTGAACTTAACCTTTGTGCTAGTATTTTAGTTAATATCTTTTGATCAGTATTTAGAAGAGCTATTGCTCTAAATGACCCTGGTTCATCCAAGTCTTTGTTTATTTTAGGTAAAAGTGTTATAGTAGATTCATTTAATGTTTCTGGTAGTTTTTGCTGTATATATATATATGTTCATATGATAATTTCAAATGTGGTACAATCTGATCATAAAATATTTTATAAAATTCCGAGCTAATGCCGTCTGGTCCCGGTGTTTTACCCTTTTTTAATGATCTGATAGATTCTTGGATTTCTTTTATCGTGATATCAGCATTCAGTAACTCTATATTTTGTGAATCCAACCCTTTCAGGTTACATTTTTTTAACAATGCTTCAATTCCTATTTTATTATCTGTTGTTTTCGCAGTGTATAAGTTTTTATAATATTGCATAAATCTTTCATTAATATCTTTAGGCTGTGTTAACAATTCGCCATTATGTGATTTAATCCTATGGATTATTTTTTCAGCTTCCATTTTCCTTAGTTGACGAGCCAATAATTTGTGAGGTTTATCACCGAATTCAAACTGTAATTGTTTAGTATGTTGATAAAGTTTAACGACTTGGTCTGTAAATATTTTATTTAATTTATATTTCAATGCTGCAATTTTATTATGTAATATAGTAGTTGGATTCATTGCATTCTGTATATCTAATTGTTTAATCTCCTTTTCCAAATCTTGCTGATCCTTACGATTCTTTTTATTATAAAATGCTTGAGAGGAAATCATGATTCCCCGGAGGCTGGTATGCTTTAAATGTTTCCCATAATAAGGAACAGGATATTTCCGGTTTATCATTTATTTCAAAAAAAATCTTAATTTGTTCTGTGATATATTCCTGAGTCGTTTTATTTTCTAATATTCATGGGTTAAATCTCCACTGTTCTGATTTTTGTAGTTTGCCATTTATTTTGATCTTGAATGTTAATGGTGCATGATCTGAAATTATAATATTATGATAATTGGATTTATAAGTAAGTGAGATAAGTTTAGCGTCCACCAAAAAATAATCTATTCTTGAGTAAGTTTTATGTACTGACGAGTAAAAAGAGTATTCTCGTCCAGTAGGGTTTTCAATTCTCCAAACATCTTTGATATTAGTAGTTTCCATATATGCATTTAATAAGTCACTAGAATGTGATTTAGTTTTCCTTTGCCTTGTAGATGGGTTTCTTGAATAAAAATTACATCAGCTTTATTTGCCTTTAAATGTGCAAAAACTTTTCCTCTCTTAATTGGTTCATTAATACCTTTAACATTCCAACTACAAAACGTTATTCCCTCATTCCCTATATTTATTTTT